>CAUYRT010040629.1:0-14680 GCA_963574885.1 Lepilemur ruficaudatus
TTTATTTTTGTAGCTGCTGTGATTGCTTTGGGGGTCTTCTTCAAAAATTCTTTGCCTAGACCTATGTCTGAAAGGGTCTTCCCAACCTCTTCATCTAGAATTCTTAGGGTTTCATGTCTTAAGTTTAAGTCTGTTATCCATCTTGAACGGATTTTTGTGAGAGGTGAGAGGTATGGATCCAGTTTCATTCTTCTGCATGTAGCTATCCAGTTTTCCCAGCACCATTTATTGAAAAGAGTTTCTTTTCTCCAGTGTATAAATTGGAAATACATATGTCAAGTTATATAATATATTCTATCAGGATTTTGTTTTGGTTATCTATGAATTTATGTTATAACTTCTGGGTAATTGTCATATTTATCATATTGTGTCCTCTTACCTAGGAACAGGATACATATCTCCATGTATTCATTTGCTTTTTTATATCCATTAGTAATGTATTACAATTTTCTTTGTAAAGTTTTTCATACTTATTTTTAAAACTATTTTTAATGTTTCTGTTGTTATACCTGAGTCTTAATAGTTTTACTTAAATGTGTAGAATAACTATGCTATCCTCTGGTGAATAATGTTCCTGAGGAGAAAGGGGTAGCTTTTCTGATATCTATTCCATAGTATATAACGTTTCTTTTTAGTTATCTGCATTTTTTCATTCAAAATGTTATGTTTTTAATGTCCATGTAATGTTTTATGAGCTCCAGATTATTCCTTCTTTCTATTTCATTAATATAATGTTTAATTCTTCTGATAATACACATTAGAAATCTCACTCTAAAACTGATTTATGTGATTAACTGTACATCTTGGTAAATTCACTAATAATCATTTACTTGTACACTTAAAATGGAGTAAAGGCATGATGTGTAAAGTATACTTCAGTAAAGAAAAAAAAAAGAAATGTCATTCCTTATGGAAACATTTATTTTAGCAGGAAATCTTTCTTACTCTTTTGAAGGTAAGTGTCTTTTTATATCTTGATTTTTCTCTGCCTGCTCTTAGCTCCAGAAAATGGTTTATCATGACTAGTACTGTATTCTACAGATTAATATGACTTCTAGTAGAGACTGAAGTTGTTTCCACAGGATTTCCCCTATCAGAGTAGAGAAGAAAACTAATATTTTTTTTGTCCCCCTGAATTAGGGAATTAGGTAAGTATGGGAATCATATTTTGTCCCACCAGGGACCTTTGTCCTTTTTCTTTTTTTTGTTTATGTGCTGCAGCTGCTTGTATTTGTTTTCTAGGGCTGCTGTAATAATATACTACAAACTGGGTGGCTTAAAATAAGGTCATTTTCTTATGGTTCTGGAGGCTAGAAGTCCTAAATCAAGATGTCAGCAGGGCCATACTCTCTGCAGTCTTTAAAGGAAGGATGGTCCTTCTCTGCTTCTTCCTACCTTCTGATACTTGCTGGCCATCCTTGTTAGTCCTTGATTTACAGAGCTATTATTTCTATCTCTGACTCTGTCTTCATGTGACACTCTTCTCTCTGTGTCCAAATTTCCCTCTTTTTAGAAAAACACCAGTCCTAATCCACCTAAGCCACCCTAATCTATCATGACCTCATCTTAACTTGATTATAACTGCAAAGACACTATTTCCAAATAAGGTTACATTTGCAGTGTGATTAGGACTTGACCATATTGTCTTGGGCAACACAGTTCAACCCACAACAGTCTTCATACCAGAGGTAGTACCTGTAGTAACTACCCCTATGATAGGCATAATCACTCACATGGCAATATACAGTTTCTCCTTGAAAGACTTTTTAAAAAATTTTAAATTGCCTCAGGCAATACCTTGTCATCATTCTTGATGGCTCTATTTCTATCAGTGGCAAAACTTGGAGCTTTGCCTTTCCACTACCGAGGACCAAATGCTATAAATATGCAGAAATGTTTCCAGTTTCTACTGTGGCACTTTTCAGCAGACCAGTTTCCTGTCCTTACCTTACCCAAGGGTTTCTCTATACTTACATTCTGGCCACACTGATTTTTCATAGTGAAATATTTATAAGTCAGCACCTTACGACTTCCTTAAATCCAGCCTTATAATTTTTTTAACCATTGGACATTCCTCAATATGTTTTGCTTATGTATAGTGCCATTGCTTAGTCTCCAGTATACTTGTTTTCCTCTTTTTAACTTTCGTAATATTAATGGGAATCTGGGGACTTCAAAGAGTGGGAAGATGGAACAGCTGAGCATATGTGTTGAAAGATGTAGGAGTTGAAAATGCAAAATCACTGCTTGTCTTGAAGTCATGTTATTCTTTACTTAATTAATATTAATTTTATTTAATTACATTTTTACTATTTTAAAATGGCCATTTTCCCTTAATTTTTTCTTCTTTAAATATTTTATTGATTTATCCATCAATGAATGTTGGAGATAATTAAAGAGGGTTTTACTATATTTACATTATCCAAGAATTATTTCTGGAAATGTTATTAATATTATCACATATTTTTATATTGCAAATAAACTAGAAGGTATTGATTATATATAAGTATTTTAGTTTTACATTTGAGGCAATCAGTGCTCCAAGAGTTAAGTAATGCACTGGTTAAAGCCAATGATTCCAACCCAGTTCCATTTACTTTGAATCAGAAATGTTTTCATTTCCTAGATAAAAATCTATTTCTGTGACTGTTATTCACTTAATTAGTTTTGATTAAGCGCCTCTATGTACCAGGAATTATTTTGGTTGCTGGAGTTACAAAAGTGTTGGAAGACAGACAAGATCTCTGTCCATGTAGAGCCTCATGTAGAGCCTCATACTAGAGGGAAGTGGTAGACAATTAATAATGAAAGAAGTAAAATGCACTGTGTGCACATCAGGTGGCGATATATGCTATGGCAAAATATATATCAGGTAAGAAGAAAAGGGAGTGGGAAAATTAGGTTGGTGTGGTTTTATAAATGAGGGGATATGTGTATATTGGAGGTATCTGGATGACTGCAATAAGGATTGGGTTTGCGTGGTATAGTTGGTACAGTCTTAAAGGTGATGGATTCACCACTGGGGTCATAAAGCATGAGAGAGAGAGAGAGAGAGAGAGAGAGAGAGAGAGAGAGAGAGAGAGAGAGAGAGAGAGAGAGAGAGAAAAGGGATGTAAATGAGAATGGGGAGTGTGAGTACCATTATATTCAGAAATGTGGAAGAAAAAGCAATCACCATATGAGGAGCACATGAAGAATCATACTGGAGAATCAAGAGAAGCAACATTCTCAGAGCACAGCCAGGTTTTAGTTAGAGCAAGAAGAGAAACTTCAGGGAATAACAGAAGGTTGTTCATTTTGACTATTCAGGGACATACTATTTTAAAATGTAGTGATTTTCATAGGTTTGTTGAAGTTTCTTCAGTTCAGTCATATTTTAAAAAGGAATTTTGCTTGGTTGATGTAAAGAAATGGAAGATTTTGAGCTTCCTTTTGTAGCATTGTGTATTTATAGCAAGTAGCATTGTGCTCATTTCAAACTAATAAACATTTGAAATACAGAGAAATTAGTAGGTAGGAATGCTTTCATCATCTTGATGGAAATATAATTATATGTAAATTACCTGGTAGCCAACATGCACTTTTCATTATAATAGTAGTTGTTATGACCATAGAGTATAATGGAAAAATGTAGAGTAGGAAAATTTGACCCTATAATATGCACATTTATTTTGGTAGAAATCATGTTTTTCATCTTATCCCTTTATATATGGAACAAAGCATTTTTACTTTAGTATTTTTGTTTTCATTGCTAACTAGCTTTTTAAAAATAATTATAGCTTTTTTGAAGTAAAATAGATGTTCAGTAAACTACTCATATCTAAAGTGTACACTATGATACTGTTTGACATATATGCACCCAGGATAATATATTCATCATCTCCAAAGTTTCTTTGTGCAGTATTCTCCTATTAATCCCCACTGCACTTCCTCACCTGAACCCAGGCAAACATTGATATGCTTTGTCACTATTGTGACACAAGCTATTGTGAGTTTGCATTTTATGGGAATTCACATAGATGGAATCATACAATATGTACTTTTTTGTCTTCTTTCATTCAGGATAATTATTTTGTGAGTAATCCATGTTGTTGTAGGTATTAATATTTTAGTCATTGTTATGGATGAATGGTATGCTAGTGCATAGATATGTAGCAAAATTTGTTTATCCATACCCTTGTTGGCATACATTTGGGTTGCTTCTAGTTTTTCATCATTATGAGTGAAGCTTTTACAAACATCTGTATATAAGATTTTGTATCACATATGTTTTTTGTATCTTGAACAAATACCTAGGAGGGGAATATATGGGTCATATGGTAGTCTGTTTAACTTTTTATGAATTTGCCAAACTGTTTTCCAAAATCATTTTACCATTTACATTCTGACCAGCAGTGACAGAGCATTCCAATAATCCTCATCTTTATGTTATCATCAGTATTTTCAATTTTAGACATTCCAGTAAGTATGCAGTGATATTTCAATGTGACTTTCCATTTCCCTAATGACTAATCATTTTTTCATGTGCTTATTTTCCAACCCTATATCTTCTTTGGTGGAATGTCTGTTCAGGCTTTTTGCCTATTTGTTACTGGGTTGTTTGATTCCTTAATATTAAAATTTTAGAGTTTTTAAAATTCTCTATACAAGTCCTTTATCGGATAGGTTATTTGAAAATATCTCTTAGTCTGTGGTTTGTCTCTTCATTCTCTTTACAATGGCTTTCAAAGAGTAAAGGAATATAATTTGAATGAAGTCTAATTTACTTATTTTTTATTACCAGATTTATTTTGTATCTAAGAAATGTTTCAAAGTCATATTTGCTCCTATTTTTCTTCTAGAAGTGTTATCATTTCAACTATTACGTTTAGGCCTATGATCCATCTTCAGTTAATCTTTATGTGGTGAGATATATAGATCAAAATTTATTTTTTTTTGTACATAGATATGCAATTGTTCCAGACCTGAATTTTAAAAATACTATTCTTTCTCTTCTAATCTTCATTTTCTGTAATAGACTTTATTTTTAGAGAAGTTTTAGGTTCACAGCAAAATTGAGTGGAACATCCAGAGATTTCCAATAATCTCCCACCCCCAAATATGCATAGGATCCACCATTTGTCAACATCCCCCACTGGAATGGTACATTTGTTACAATTGATTAACCTATTTTTTTTTTTTTTTGAGACAGAGTCTTACTCTGTTGCCCAGGCTAGAGTGCCGTGGCGTTAGCCTAGCTCACAGCAACTTCATACTCCTGGGCTCAAGCCATCCTCCTGCCTCAGCCTCTGAAGTAACTGGGACTACAGGCATGCACCACAATGCCTGGGTAATTTTTTCTATATATTTTTGGTTGTTTGGCTAATTTCTTTCTATTTTTAGTAGAGACAGTGTCTCGCTCTTGCTCAGGCTGGTCTTGAACTCCTGAGCTCAAACACTCCTCCCGCCTCGGCCTCCCAGAGTGCTGGATTACAGGCATGAGCCACTGCACCCGGCCAATTAACCTACATTTTAAACATCAGTATCACCCAAATTCCATGGTTTAATTTAGGGTTCACTTTTGATATTGTACATTCTATAAGTTTGGACAAATGTATGATGGCTTGTGTCCACCATCATAATATCTTACAGGGTAGTTGCATTGTCTTAAAAATTCTTTATGCTCTGCCTATTCATCTTTCCCTTACCACTAACTCCTGGCAAACACTGATTTTTTTTTATGTCTCCATAGTTGTGCATTTTCCATAATCTCATATAGTTGGAATCACACATGATGTAGACTTTTGAGATTGGCTTTTTTAACTAACGTTTATTTTAGTTTACTCTGTGTCTTTGGGGCTTGAAATTTCATTTCCTTTTAGTGCTGAATAATATTACAGGCCTTAACTTTATATTCTGATTACGAGTTTACATTTAATATATGTGTGTGTTTGTGTATTGTGGGATAAATAAACATTTATCTTTGTGACAGCTCTATAAAGCAGTAACAGTAGTTTATATTACATATTGTGGGGAACATAAAATTACACAATGCATGGGACTGCATGAAACAGTACCTGAACCTTCGTAAGTTATGAAGAAATGGAGGCTGCCATTGCTCTTGTCATTAGTGATATTTTTCTTTTTTTTCAGTGTAAGAATTCTAATATTTTCTTTATTAAAATGTAATTTACATAACATGCCTTTACTCCATTTTAAGTGTACAACTAAATGGTTATTAGTAAATTTACCAAGATATACAGCTATTCACATAAATCAGTTTTAGAGGATTAGCTTTCCCCTATTGAGACCACTAATTCCCATCCCCAAATACATTTCAAGCATGCCCCTCCCCTCCACAGTGCTCACCGCATCTTTCAGATGTGGGTCAAACCCCCGCCCCCAAATCCCTAGTGAACACCGCCACCATTTGAGCACCGTAATGTTAATCAGTCAGTATCAATTTGATGGTGAGTACATGTGGGGCCCATTCGTCTGGTCTTGTGTCACCTGACTTTGAATAATGGGTTCAAACTTAATCCAGGATAATATAAGAGGTGCTAATTCTATGTCCTTTCTTAAAATTAAATAATATTCCATTGTGAACATATACCAGATTTTGGATGACACGCAGGCAATTGCAATTCAAAGAGAATTGTTACCTTCTGGGTACCCAGAGAATCGTGAGTCTATAAACAAATGAAGAGATTAGAAGTGTGAATGGGTAGATACAGAGCTCAGTTTGGGATTTAGTGATTCTGAGGTTTATCTGTGAAGCACATACTTCTCCCCAGCATTTCTCACTGTCACTAATTTTGACCACACTATCTAATTTTGTAACTCAGATGACTCCAACTTGAAAAATAGACCTGTCCAGCTAATTCCACTAATCCTATTAAGTTAGGATCACAAGAAGAATGTAATGTAGGACCAACTAAGAGGAGCAGAAAAATAAACAGAAGATCCTGAACTGACCGTCCAGCAATCACATCATTTTTACCAACTCCCCAGTAGATTATTAATGTTAATGTTTATTATAATGCATATATCCTAAAGGAATTGTGGGAACAGTAGGACAGACGTAATATGGGGTAAAAGTAGTATAAGTAATGAGTAAGACATGAGAACAATGAAGAGGGAGTGGGGAAATGATTAAGTTTACAAGTGCTCATGATAATCCTGAGGGATTAGACATTCATATGCAACACCAAATTTCAGGGAGACAAGTATTTTAAACTCTTTCTGGTGATTTCTGTCAGAAGTTAAAATCCTTTCAAATTTATCCAGATTTTTTTGCATTGCATTTTTCAGAGCAAACAAATTTCTAAGGTCTGATTGGTTTTTTTGTGTGTTATCTTGTTTGAATTTTTATATTTTTTTCCTCCTACTTTTTAAATTTTCTGGGCAGGACCAGCATTAAAGCTTGGTAAAATTAGTCCTCCCTCTTTTCATCATGCAGATTTTATGAAGTGCTCCAGTTCCCATGATGCTTCTGATGAAGCCCAGTGCGATGCAGGTGAACACACCAAGACGCCTTGGCTCTGCCTCTGCTGCAGATCCACCTTCCTTCTTCATGCTGTCTTTTGTGTGACCCATTTTGTGGAAGCTCTGCATTTTCCCAATCTGTTTTAATCTACATTCTGTTGTCATAAGTAAATAGCCATGATATGTAGAACTGATGGTAGCACTATTAAAACTTTTTAGAAGAGAAGATATCAAAATCCAAAGGGAGTGAGCTAACCAGAATAAACCCATTAAATAAGCAAAATTTCCCAGGTATACTGCTGGAGCTCTGTTTATTCTTGTCTCCGCAATCATTCAATGTCGCATTGACAATGCTGACTTAACATGTTACCATAATCAGGATATAGATGCAGATGATATCATTTCACTGTAATCAGGATATAGATGCATATTAGAGCAAAAATAAGAATTTCATCTCAGCATCTCTGACCTCTAATTTTCAGAGGCTTTCTCTTACCATTGATTTCCATTCCTAACACTGGGCATTTAGAGGTGTCAGCTGGAATTTCATCTATCAGTGCTAATATGTGGATCAACAATCAAAGCTCACTAGATGATTTCATCCTATTGGGATTTTCTGACCATCCCTGGCTAGAGACACCACTCTTCGCAATCTTTCTGGTGGCCTACGTATTTGCCCTATTTGGAAATATCTCCATTATCCTAGTTTCCCGCCTGGATCCTCAGCTTGACAGTCCTATGTACTTTTTTGTCTCAAATCTATCCCTTCTAGACCTCTGCTATACTACCAGCACCGTCCCACAGATGCTAGTCAACCTTTGGGGACCAGAAAAGAACATTAGTTACGGTGGTTGTGTCACTCAACTCTATATATTTTTGGCCTTGGGTTCCACTGAATGTATACTTCTGGCCATCATGGCCTTTGACCGTTATGCTGCCATTTGCAAACCCCTTCACTACCCAATCATCATGAACCAGAGGCGTTGTATCCACATGGCTGCTGGAACCTGGATTAGTGGTTTTGCTAACTCCCTTGTCCAGTCCACTCTCACAGTAGTGGCCCCAAGATGCGGACGGAGGGTGATAGACCATTTCTTCTGTGAAGTTCCTGCCCTTCTGAAACTAGCTTGTACTGATACTAGTGTGAATGAAGCTGAGCTCAATGTGTTAGGGGCTTTGCTTCTCCTGGTGCCACTCACCTTCATCCTGGGCACTTACATGCTCATTGCTCGAGCAGTAATGAGAATCTGCTCTGTTGAAAGTCGCTGGAAGGCCTTTAATACCTGTGCTTCACACTTACTGGTGGTTTCCCTCTTCTACTTTACAGCCATCAGTATGTATGTCCAGCCCCCCTCTAGCTACTCTCGTGATCGGGGAAAGATCATGGCTCTCTTCTACGGCATCATCACACCCACCCTCAACCCCTTCATCTATACATTGAGGAACAAGGATGTGAAAGTGGCCCTAAGAAGGGCACTGACTAAGGAGTTTTGGGTCAGGACAAGATGATATCCAAAAAGAAGACCTAAGAAGCAAGGGTGGATGTGTTTTCCTTCCACAAAAGATGTCGGACATAGAAACGATGAAGGAACAGTGTACCAAGTGGCACAAAGTTCACAACTGAAACAAGACCAAGAAAGAAACAATCAACTTCTAGTGTAATCTACATAGCACTTACCCTCTTTAGAGGATATCTGCTTTACAATATTGAATTTTACCAAGTCAATGCTTCTTTTCTTCCTAATCCTAACTAGGAGTTAATCTAGTTTAAAAGGAAAAATGGTACACTACCTAGAGGAAAAGATATCCTGAAAGTTTAGAGAATATATTTGGCATAAATTGTTTATAAATGAATCTGAAGTCAATTAGAAATGATCCCGTGTTTTAGAAAAACATGCCACTACTATCATGAGTTAATTTTAATGAACATATTGACACAATTTAGTAATATTCCAACATTTGACATCCAGTTATATCACCCTCAAAGGCTTTTATTAGGCCCTAGAGGCAAATGAAATTAAGGGATATTAGTTCAAATACATTTAAGATAAAAATATGCAAGTAGAAATGTATTTAAAAAATTAGAGACCATGATTTTAAATATAAAGTATTTTCACCATAAACCTTAATCAATCTTATATGCTTATATACAACAATGAAGCTGTGGTTGACACACATAGAACTTACTGTGGGAGAAAGAAAAAATAGTGAGATGATTTGGACAGTGAATAGCGGTGGAAAAATCTAAGGTGGAAAAAATTCTAACTTAAGAAAACTAAGACACTCAGGACTTATTTGTTTGACAAGGCAGCTTACACTTGACTGGGTAAATTAGTTTTATTTCAATGTGGGGGTTATGAGAATATCATGTTGAATTCAAAACCTTTGTTGATCTTTTGTTTTTTTTGAGACATAGTCTTGCTGTGTTGCCTGGACTTGAGTGCAATAGTGTCAACATAGCTCACTGCAACCTCAAACTCTTCGGCTGTAGCAATTTCCTGCCCCAGCCTCCTGAGTAGCTGTAACTACAGGTGCACCACCATACCCAGAAAAGTTTTTCTATTTTTTGTAGAGACAGGGTCTCACTCTAGCTCATGCTGATCTCTAACTCCTGACTTCAAGCAATCCTCTCACCTTAGCCTCCCAAAGTGCTAGGATTATAGGGATGAGCCACCATGCCTGGCACCTTTGTTGATCTTTACTTTAAAAAATGTTTTATAGCCCTTTGTAGTCAACTGTCTCAAAAACATATTAGTCAAAGATGCTTAAACAAAATTGAGTGAATTCAGCAAAAACTCAGTGTCATTGTCTGAAATGCAAATACTGATTAATGAATAAGTGTAGCCCCATCAACACAAAATGATATACAAGCTGTGTGCCTTTGGGGATAATCATTTATTATCTTTGACTACAGCCTCTGTGCCACCAAATGTGAAAGTAATTCTTGTCTTCATTCAAAGATTCAAGAGTGTGTTTGTGTTTGTGTGCGTATGTATGTGTGTGTGTGTGTGAGAGAGAGAGAGAGAGAGAGAGAGAGAGAGAGAGAGAGAGAGAGAGATACAAGAAACTAGATTATATTTGAAAGTGCTTTAAATTATTTCTCTCAGAGGACATTAAATTTAATAATTAATATAAGTCTGTGTCCCATAAAACAAACCTAAATAATAAAAGTAATTCTAAATTTGTATAGTTCTACACATTTTTATTTAAGGTTTTATGAAATCATGAATAAGCACTCATTGTGAATCAAAATATATAATTCTGTATCATTCTGTCCCTTTTAATATACATCCTCAACTTCATGCAATTATACTTTCCACTGTGCAAACTGTTCATAAATACGTTTGATCATGTTTACTTATTTCACTTCTCTATGGTTATTCCAAAATAATGGATTAGGATCCCTTAATAAGATATACCTTAAGATCTTGAACAACCTTCTGAAAATCCTTCAGTGTGTTTTATTGAGTTCCTTAATTTGGGGAAATAAAGGCACTGATGGTGTGAATTCTGGGATCAAAAAGTGAGCAAAGGACATGAACAGAAACTTTTAAAAGAAGATAGACTAATGGCCAACAAACTTATAAAAAATGCTTGATATCTCTAATCATCAGGGAAATGCAAATCAAAACCGCAATGAGATATCACTTATCTCCACTGAGAATGGCCTTTATCAAAAAGTCCCAAAACAATAAATGTTGGTGTGGATGTGGAGAGATAGGAACACTCATACATTGCTGGTGGGACTGAAAACGAGTACAACCTCTGTGGAAAGTAATATGGAGATACCTGAAAGAGCTACAAGTAGAACTACCATTTGATCCAGCAATCCCATTACTGGGCATCTACCTAAAAGAACAAAAGACATTCTATTAAAAAGACATCTGCACTTGAATGTTTATAGCAGCACAATTCACAGTTGCAAAGATGTGGAAACAACCCAAGTGCCCATCAATACACAAGTGGATTAATAAAATGTGGTACATGTATACCATGGAGTTCTACTCAGCCACAAGAACCAATGATGATCCAGAACCTCTTGTATTATCCTGGATAGAGCTAGAGCCCATTCTACTAAGTGAAATATCACAAGAATCGAAAAACAAGCACCACATGTACTTACCATCAAATTGGTATTAAGTGATCAACTCTTAAGTGCATATACAGTAATAACATTCATCAGATGTTGGGCAGATGGGAGGGGGCAGGAGGGAATGGGTATATACACACCTAATGGGTGTGGTGAGCACCATCTGGGGGATGGACATGTTTGAAACTCTGACTTGGGTGGAGTAAAGACAATATATGCAACTAAATATTGTACCCCTGTAACACACTGAAATAAAAAAAAACTTAAAAATACATGAAAGGCAAACACTAATTAATTGACTGATTAAATTAGTGCATGACTAGAAACATTAATGAACAACTTGAGTTCAACACTACCAAAAATTATAAAAATTTAGAATTGCAAATATTAAAGACAGGCTCTAATACAAAACATGCATAAAATCTTCCACAAAAGATAAAATACTCTCATAAATTGAGATTACTACATGGCATGGAATATTTTATATGAACTTCCCTTTTGTCCCCTATGTATCTCTTTTTTTTCCCACTCAACTATTCAACTGCATCTTGAAATTACTTCGTTTCACAACACTGGTTAACCCCAGCCATATGAAGTGCCCTCTCCTCAAATGGGTCCTATTTTAACACTTCACCATATAGCATTGCCTTTCAGAGTCAGTCCTTCCCAAGCCCATGCAATAATCATGTTTGTATCCTGCACATTTCTCTGCATCATATTTTGGACATGATTAAGTGTTCAGTAAATACATTCAACATAATTGAACTTACAACTGCCTCTTTTTCTCCCAAGGACTACTGCTACTCTCCTCCTCCTCCCTCTAAAAAGCACAGTGCAAAGCTTTATTTCTTGTCAATGAAGTAGAGTGAGCATTCCCACTTTCTGTGGCTGCTAATGGTGAGGCCAATAAGCTGGAACAATGGGGAAAAGGCTTTGGGAAGCATTTTTGAAGTCCCTTAGTTATACAAGATAAAAAAGGCCATTTCCTCAATTCTAATAAAATTTGGGAAAGGATCCTAAGCATTGCAAAAACTTTTTGATCACAATGTTTCTCATAACTCATGACCATTTTTACGTGGACCTTCATACTGGTATAAAATAGAAAGTAAAATCAGTCCTCTTCCCTGATGGAGGCTGAAAAAAGATAGAAGCAGCCTTTCAGATTGTGGTTCATAATCCAGTCCCAGCAACTTCGATCCTTGACAAAGAATCCAGATGAAAAACAACCGGTGAAAGATCACAGGAAACATGAAGGAGCAGAGAGAAAAATCACCTCCAAAAATAAAGTCTCGATCATTACCAACTGATAGCAACCTACTTGATATGATTAATCTGACAGAGGAAGATTTCCAAATATGGATTGTTAGAAAACTCAATGGCATTGAAGAGAAAATTGATTCCCAACATAGAGAAACAACAAGAATGATTCAGAAAATGAATGAAAAATTCTCCAAAGAAATTGAATTGATAAAGAAGAATCAAACAGAAATCCTGGAAATCAAGGAAATATTCAAAGAGCTCCAAAACTCAATGGAAAGTCTTAAGAACACTATGGACCATGCTAAAGAGAGCATTTCAGAGCTTGAAGATTATGCATATGTGCTAAACAAATCAGAAGAAGAAAGGGAACACAGAAACAAGAGACAAGACCAAAGTTTACAAGAAGTATGGGATTATGTAAAAAAAACCACCCTAACCTATGGTTGATAGGGGTGCCGGAAGGGGCTGAGGACCACTCTCAATAGCTGGAAAACTTATTTCATGAAATACTGGAGGAAAATATGCCAGGCTTAGCCAGAAATCTCGATACTCAGGTACAAGAAGCACACAAAACTCCTGGAAGACTCAACATGAAAAGGCAATTGCCTTGTCACTTGAGTATTAGGCTGAACAAAGTAAATGTGAAAGAAGCAATCCTCCGCGAAGCCAGACAAAAACAACAAATAAACTTCAAAGGCAGGCCTGTCAGATTAACTGCAGATTTCTCAGCTGAAACCCTACAAGCCAGAAGGGATTGGGTGCCTATCCTTAATCTTCTAAAACAGAATAAATCCCAACCTCGAATTCTTTATCCGGCAAAATTAACTTTCGTCTACGACGGAGAAATAAAGTCCTTCTCAGACAAGCATTCTCTGATGGAATTTGCAAAGACTAGACGAGCCCTACAGGACGTTCTTAGACCGGCCTTTCACACTGAGCAGGGCAATAGGCACTCTTCAAATTAAAACCCTCAAAGAGTTTAAGACTAGAACTTGAACTGCAGGATGGTGCAAGGAGTAAAACAAAGCAATTGGACTTTATCCAACAATATGAATATAAACCTTCCTCAAATTTCAATCCTTTCAATAAATGTTAATGGCTTAAACTATCCTCTGAAGAGAAATAGACTGACAGAACAGACAAAAATCCACAAGCGCAGTATCTGCTATATACAGGAAACATATCTAACCCACAAGGATGCATTCAGGCTGAGGGTCAAGGGATGGAAAACTATCATCTAGGCAAACAAAAGTCAAAAGAAAGCAGGTGTGGCTATACGATTTGCAGACAACATAAGCTTTAGAATAACAAAAGTAAAAAGGATAAAGATAGCCACTTTATAATGGTGAAAGGGAAGGTCCACCAAGAAGATTTAACTATTCTTAATATTTATGCACCCAACGTAGGAGCACCTAACTACATAAAGCAAAACTTGTCAGATCTTAATAACTTGTTATTAACTTGTTACTATGGCAATACAGCCATACCAGCAGGGGCCTTCAACAATCCACTGAATCAACTGGATAGATTCTCCAAACAGAAAATGAGCAAAGAAGTAATGAACTTAAACAGAGCTCTTGAACAAAAAGATCTGACAGATCTCTACAGAACATTCCACCCAAATAAAGCTGAATTTACATTCTACTCAGCAGCCCATGGAAACTTTTCCAAAATTGACCACATAATAGCCTGCAAATCAGACCTCAACAAATTCAAAAAAATAGAAATTATACTGTGTGTCTTCTCTGACCATAGAGGTATAAAACTAGAGTTCAATTCCTGTAGAAATCCTCACCACTTCACAAAGTCTTGGAAACTAAACAATTTATTATTGAAAAACTTTGGGTCAAGGAGGAAATTCAGAGG
>CAUYRT010040631.1:0-34650 GCA_963574885.1 Lepilemur ruficaudatus
TTATATATAAAGCACAGATATACATATAGTACAAAAGCAAATTCATGGTATATCTGTAGTATTAAGATTTCATGGCAGGTGATTAAGAAAAAAATGTCTCAGAAGGCCCCTTAGAAGGGGTGAGAGTCAAAAAAAGGTTGAGCAACACTGCTCTAGGTGGCAGTATCAAAGGACTCTATAAGCCTGCAGAGTATGAATTTTTACTGAATCGTTTCTAAATGCTTTTAGTATGAGGTAACTTATGCCTGAGTTAGTACTTACATTTGAAATCAGTATTTATGTTCTAATAAAGCAAATATGATCATCTGTTGTGCCATTACTCTTTTTAGTTATGAGAAGAAATAAAGAGGAAAGACTTGAGAACAAGATATACTTGGATTTGAATCCCAGCTCCACCTCTTTGTTGTTCTGTGACCCTTGGCAAATACTTACCCTCTGTAAGCCTCAGTCTTTTTTTCTTTAGGTTACTTAGGGATCATTCTGTCCTCCTGGTGGAATTCCGGTATCACAAGAATTAATCAAAATAGTGTACAAAAAGCTTTCTGCAAATTGCCTGTTATATGATAAATGAATGCCATTTAGTAGCTATAATTTTATTTGTTGTGCCTTTTTATATCAATTACTGGCTTTATAAATTTTTATAGAAAAAGGAATTTAGATTTGGGAGATTAAAGTATTACTGTCCATGAAGGACAGAGGTCCCTCTAAGGCAAATGTTAATACTATCCATAAAAAGAAAGAAAAACTTCTAGTACTCCTTAAAACCAGTGGTCAAACCTATTAACATAAATCAGTAATAGGGTAAAATCTAACTTAACATCTCTAGATCTAATGTAATCTCTGTTAAACGTAGAATGATTAAAAGTCCTGACAGTTCTGTTGAAATATGTTTTCTTAAAATACTACATTGCAATTAGCTATAAAGTCATTGTTTTATTTCCCCCAGTATCGCAAGAACTCAATGGCACTGGGAATTCACCTCTGTTTGTGACATCGCTTTTGCCCAGAATATTATGATTCCCTTTCTCTGTAGAGATATTTGCCTTTAGGTTGTCACTAACATGCATGGAATTATAGGATAAAGAAGCTAATTGTGAAAAGAAATCATGAGCATGTGAAATATGAGAATTCACGTGGAGTTGGGTCATTTCAGTACTAATGCAACTCTCTGTGGAAGATTTTGTTTCCTTAAAAGGAGTGTCCACAATTTATCCCATCTCTCTCTCTCTCTCTCTCTCTCTCTCTCTCTCTCTCTCTCTCTCTCTTTCTCTTTCTTCCTTTTTTCCTCAAGTACATGTTCTGCTTTTGTGATCTGCTCTTAAAACTCTAACCTGACAGATTATTTCCAGGTTATTTTGCTTTCCTTTATTTTGTAAAATTAATATTCACCTCTAAAGATGAAAATCTGACAGAGAAGTGCTTTAATTGTAAGCATTGTGATGTGGCAAAACCAAATAAATTAGTGACTCTGATAAGCTTGTCATATTCTCCTCTGCCTTTTCAGCTTCTTTTTTGGTAATTCATCTCCTCAACAATGTTTCCACTTTTCTGTGATAGAAGTCATGTAATAGTGAATAACCATCAAGTAGTGTTCCCCATGCCAGAGTGTGGCTTTGTAATTCTTGGCTCAACAGCAGAAAACATAAGGATTTGAGAAGCAGAGTTAAGAGAATTTTATATGTAGACAACACATTTATCCAGCAGAAATAGCCCACAAGTGGTAGAATTCAAAAGGTATCCATGATACAATTATTCAAGACTCTTTCTAGCTTTCCAGGAAATGGAGAGAACAAAGCTTCCCAGGGTAGACAAACTTCACATTTCAAAAGCATATAAGAAATCAAAGAGCCTCATTTGGGATAAAATATGTTGGCTCAGATTCTGTCTCCATATGCTTTAAAAATCATACTGCAAGATGACTTTGGAAGTTGTTTTGATTTCAAGAAGCCATTAGGCTAAAAAGTTACGTTAAGGATATGTGCAGACTAAATGATACCCTGGAAGTTCTGGTGCACAATAGGTATTCTCTAATCCATGTAGAATTGTCTCAGGTCTACTTACTGCCATCCCAGTAAGAGATTCTGAGAATTTTCAAGGTAGTAGGAGGCGAATGTTTTAGCAGAAATAGTGAGATCTGAAATAGAGTTCCTTTGAGAACTGACTAGTGAAATAATTTACCCAAACGTGGAAATCTTGTCATCCTCAAGAGGTTAGAATAATTTTAACATACCTGAAGTTGAAACCCCAGCATCATGAAGAATTAATATGGTATTCTTCATCCCTATTTATTTCAGTTAAGACGGGCAAAGTGACTTAATCAAGACATCTTATCTAGGAAAGTTAGAATTAGAACACAACCTTCTTTCCATCCATTTACTCTGCTTCCCTCTGTTCTGGAGAGGGTGGGCAAGAGCCCTGGCCTGGGTAACAGGCTCCTATACCCTTGTGGTGAAAGATCACATAATGCCCAGTACTCCATCCCTTGATTCTATTTGCATGTCTTTCACCAAATTCAAGGTCTTTCTTTTTCTATAATTTACTCAGAAATTGAGCCACATCCATGGCCTTTCTCTGTTGAAAGTGCTTTTGCTTCTGCTCATGCTTGTGCATTTCTATTTCTTTCTATGGAAGTATTTCAAAATAATTTGGATAAGCATTGCCAATTATATTTTATTCCTTTAGAAAGATTAGAGTGGTCTTGGGTGATGGGAGGAAGGCACTGAATTCACCAGTCTGAATTTGTTCATTGGCTGGGGTATTATTGAAATGAGAGAATATTGGCCATTGCTGGACACCTGTTGTCTTTGTTTCTTCTTTCTTTATAGCTGTCTTAGGCCTTTTAGGGTACTTCAACATTGTGGAAGGAAATAGAGGTGGTTTGGTTTGATAATTGATTTGTTCCTGTTATATTAGTTCTAAGTCTCATGCAAAGTAGCAGAACGTAACTCTGTTGTATCAGTCAGAGTTCTGACTGATCACTGAAGGCATAATCAGCTCAGATTTTCAATGAGAATTTAAGGAAGGACCTATTTGCAGAAATGTGGGCAGGTTTAGGGGAGTTGACAACAGATATTAAGGTACCTATTGACCCACCATGAGCTCTCCCATTTCTGAAAAGGAATAGTAGGTAATAGAGAGGTGTCTATACGTCTGTTAATAGCTGAAACTCAAGGCTGGAAGGAAGCTACTCAACAAAAGCTGTTCTCCAAAGAGAGGCCACTGCCAGAATGCAGTTAAGAAAGGAAACTGAAAGAAATACCCCAATTTCTCTCTTCTTCTGTCCTTTTTGCTGAGGGTGCCTCCCATTGGTTGAGCCCAACTTGAAGCCACAAGTATTGCACAGCAGAGGCGAGGAGGACCCCCTCTCTCACACCTCATACCCAAACTCACACCTCACACCCAGAATGAGCAAAGAGTAGAGAGAGGATCTGGGAGCAGAGAACAACCGGCACACATGGTCTCCTAAACTCATCCCAAACTTCATCTCCACCCAGTATTTCATTTCAACAAGAATTGATGGACAGGGCCAGGGTGGTGGCTCACACCTGTGATCCTAGCACTCTGGGAGCCAAGGCAGGATTTCTTGAGCTCAGAGGTTTGAGACCAGCCTGAGCAAGAGTGAGACCCCCTCTCTACTAAAAATAAAAAAATTAGCTGGAAGTTGTGGCACACACCTATAGTCCCAGCTTCTCGGGAGGCTGAGGCAAGAGGATGGCTTGAGCCCAGGAGTTTCAGGTTGCAGTGAGCTAAGATGATGCCACTGCACTCTATCCAGGATAACAGAACAACACTCTTTCTCAAAAAAAACCAACAACAAAAAAATCAATGGACATGCTCCTTTAGTGCATTAAATTCTTTTGTGTCTTCTTTAATGTTCTATTAATAAGATATAGTTTGGCTTTTAAACACAATTTATTTTAACTTAGGATCCTTAATGCAAATGTTAATTGTCGTGATATGCAGCAGTAGTGCACAGGGTCTAGTAAGAAAGATCTGTTGGCTCCTAGGAGAAATGATCCCAATTTGTTGTGCTTTTGCACTTTGACATGCTTTTTAATGGTATACTGGTGTTCTATGGCATTAGCTGGCAGGCGTCACAGCCGTCCATGAGCCTGTCTATAGTAGGTCTGCTCTTAATTCTGAATTCATATATTTTCATTCTTCTATGTATTTATTTAGAAAGGAGTTAACTATTACTTTAGCCATTTGCTTAACAAATCTTTATTGATAATTTATTATGGGCTAGACACTGTGTTAGGAAGGCCCTGAGGATATCAAAGTAAGCAAAGCAAAGCAGTTTCCTGTTTTTAAATAGTTTATGTCTCTTTTTTTCTCCTAAACTAAGGCTTTGAGACCTCAGGGACTCCCTTAAGAATCTTCACTTTTCTAATGCCTTTTTTTGGGGGGCTGGGAGAGGGAGGATGGCATATATTCTGGTGTTTCTCTCAACTCTCAACAGTTGAGGATACCAAACAGATGAGGTATTTATTCATAGTACTCTATGTTGTGACATTGTTGATCATTCATTAAAAAATATTTTTCTGAGCATCTACCATGGATTAGTATATGTAGAGATTGAGAAATTAATAAGAGATCTTAGCGTTCAGGGTACTTCTCGTCCAATTGGAAGAAGAGATATGCAAATAACTACAATGGCAAGATGTCAAGTGCTATGGGACTAGCAAATGATTCCGTTGTTTTGGATGAGGGTAACTATGAGAGTTGCAGTAATAACCATAACACCCAATTTCCTGGCTGCTCAGGTGAACAATGTAAAGACTCACTGCTAGTAACATGTGCTTTTATTTAATAGGAGTCCCATAAGTACTCACTTGTAAAATCAGGGTTTCCCAGAATCGATTGGCACAAATTGTTCAACTCTTTAAAATGCACATAAAACAATTCCAAGCACAGTGTTAACATTGTTTGGGATAAACTACATGGCTCTGAATTAGGGAGCTCAGTAGAAACTATGTTTTTAGAGATCATCATGCATATATACTTTATACTAATACTACAGTCCTATACTCTAGGAAGATACCCATTGAAACTATGAAAAATGAAACACCATAATCATGAAAAAGTTGTCCTAATAGTAGTCAACATTATTAATATATCTTAATGTTTGTAACTATGGACTCTTTATAGCTACTTGGGAGGTCATAGCCCTTGTTATGTTTCCAAATCTATGTCTTAAAATGCTTTGTCTAGGCCAGAGTTTTCTGATCCTCTGACATATTGAAAAGGTAGGTCAACAGTTCTGTTTTTTAATCTAACTGAGACTAAAAATTTTCTCTGGCTGTACAGCATTGGCAGTACAGTTCGGCTCTTTCTCTTTTTCTACACAGTAGAAAGAAACATTCCTATGAAATGTATTTTTTATCTCTTCCTAACTCTTTTTCTTTATTTTTTTTTTTAAGAAAAGATACACTGATAAAGATAAGGGAAACAAATATTAGCCATTTTCCATTAAGGAGGATAGTATTCTTCAGGTTCACCATGATCTCCACGGTAACCTTGTTCACACGTTAGCTCTGACTTTGTTAACTCCAGCTCATCGTACGTGTGGTGCCAGGCCAATGGTTTACCACTTGAAGACCAAGGAGGCCTTTATAAAGCAACATTCAGATTCTCCTTTATTTTTCTCTAGATCCATATATGGAGGTTTCATAAAAAACAGTCTCAGGGACGATCTTATTAGAATTTATTTATTTTTATTTTTTATTTGTAGTGAAAGAGGATTTTTAAAAAAATTTCAGAATATTATAGGGGTATAAATGTCTTGGTTACATGAATTACTTTTGTACAGTTTGAGTCAAAGTTATAAGTATGCCCATCACCTAGATAATGTGCATTGTACCCATTAGGTGTGATTTACCCCTCCCCACCTGCTTGATTTCCATTGAGTTTTACGTCCATATGTGCACGTAAGTGTTGATAGATTAGTTCCAATTTAATAGTGAGTATATATTGTGTTTGTTTTTCCATGTAGTGAAAGAGGTTGAGTGTTTATACACCATAGAATATACAGTGTGTCCAAGTAGCTGGCAAACACTGTAATCTTTTTTTTATATATTGTGTTAGCTATATTTTAAAATATTATGCTTGTATTTTCTTTAATCTCCAGACATCTTTTTAAGTGAAGGACCTCTAAATGTAAAGCATTGTGTCCTATCATTCATCTAAAAATGTCCAACAAATATCTTATTTTTCCTGTATTTTCAGATGTTTTGAACACTCTCAGTATATTTGTTTATCAACCTCTTTTTTTCAGATTAACCATTGAGTGCATTGCTTTATATTTACAGATCCTTCACCTGATAATGTATTTATTACTGAATATACTGTTTCAAAATGTAACTTACATACTATTAAAACTTTGAAGACAACTTGACCCTTTTGCCAGATTTACCTCAAATGGTAAAAAATCTTGGGAGAAAACCTGCACTCTGAAGACATTAAAGTCAGAATTATTTAAATAATTCTATGTCTTTCTCCTATATTATGCAGTAGAAATAATGTATGTCTTTTTATCTTTGAGTAATACCAATGGCAAAGGGAAATCAAAAGGCATTGTTTCCAAATGTTTGCCATTCTGATGCTGAAGGTAACTATTATGCTGTTTTGCCTTAATCAATTCTTACATTGTATCAGGATATGACTGCATCAATTGTCTGGTGGATTTAATGCCTCTTAGCTGTCTAGTAAGACAAGGAAAGGTTTAGTTATCAGTCAGCCAAGTCTTGTGCTGTGACACATTGATTCAAAGAAAATTCATAACGTCATACAGATAACCACAAAAGACTTTTGTGTCTTGGTTTCTCACTTCCCTACCTTATTGATTTGCTTTTCTTCTACTTCTGATAAAGGCAATGAAATATATACCCTGTGTGGAATAGATGTGAGTTAGTGATGTAAGCAAATGGCTGAAACAGGCACAGCAACACTCTCAGAATGACAGCTTGTTACAGGATTCATCTTTCAACAATAAAACCCCATAGCTTTTGCACCAAGCTCAAGCATGAAGGATATCATGTTATCCTTTCAGCAAATTTAGTCGTGTCTTTTACTCGGGCTTTCATTTGTTTTCAAGTATCCCTTATCTTGAATAATGTATGTTGCTTTCTGTCATGTATACCTACTTTTGTGATTTCCTCTGAATATCTAAACCTTATTTATCAGTGAAGCATTCTCCATAGACCAGTGTTCTAAGCATGGAGCTTTGATATAATGGAGCCAAACGTGAATCAGAATTTATATCCTTTTCTCATATTTCAAACACATTCTTCCCATCCCAAAACATATGCATGCACCCAATCTTGCCACATGAAATCTCTCACTCTATTTCTTTAGTCTTCTGAATCTTCTTAGAGAGGAACTATTTTACCTAGAATGTAGTATACATATTACAAATGTTATAATAAACCCAGGTCTTCTATGCCTGGACAAAAAAAAGAAGAAGTTGTCTGTGAAATGGCTATGTATATGAGCTACTATATCATGCATTTGTTCAACCATATGTGACTATTGCCCACCGTGTGCCAGGCTCTGTGCTGAGCAGTGGGTCTCCAGTGGTGATATTTCTTTTCTCTTAGCCTAGCAAATTGGACAGCAGGAAAAGGAAGGATACTAATATTGGGAAATGTAAATAGATAGTATAATTAGAATTATGTTCTTAAATTATATTTTGCACTGAACAAATTTATTTTTTCAAATTAAAGCAAAATACAACATGGCAAAACTTAAGAATATAGAAAGGTACATAACAAACAGCAAAACTTTTTTTTCTTTCCCCTAAATCCCCAATCCTCATTCCCCCAAATAAACTTTGCTAATGAATTTTTCATTTTGTTTCTGAGTAAAAAGAAAAATCAAAACTAAAAACTAAAAAAAAAACCTACATAGACACACAAACTATATATATGTATATATATATATACACACGCACATATATATATATTTGCTACACACAAATAGTATATGATACATTCTGCACCTTAATAATTTTACTTGGTGCTATATCTGATGTATCTTATAGCCTTTTCCATAGTAAGACTTATGTTTTTCTCATTTTTTAAAGATGATATTTAAATTTTAAAATATCTAATTTACAGAAAATTTGCAATATAGTACCAAGAAATTTCTCTTTTCAGAGTGTTACCCAATAACTACAGAACACTGTAGTATAGATTTTTTTTTATGAACAACACAATCTTCTACACAATTACAATAAATCATCAAAATTGGGAAATTAACATTGATATAGTCCTACATCTAATTCTCAGACCCCATTTAGGTTTTGGTAGTTGTCCTAATAATATGCTTTATAGTTGTAGAATCTGCTTCAAAATTACTTATTACATTTTGTTATCATGTCTATTTAGAGTTTGTTAGTCTGGAAAGTTCCTCGGTATTTTCTTTTGTGTTGTTTTTTAATATTTTCATGATCTTGACTCTTTTGAAGATTACAAGCCAGTTTGTATTTCCCGATGTTTCCTCCTGAGTGATGTCAGGTTGGGTATCTTTGGTAGGAATATCATGGAAATGATACTGTATTCCTCCCATATCAGGTCTCAGGTAATTTTAATTTTTCCCATTACTGGTAATGTTCACTGTTAGCCTTGATGAATTTGGTGTATGTTAGACTTTTCTACCATAGAGTTACTCTCTTACCCCTTTATAATTAATAACTGCTTTATGGGGAGGTACTTGAAATCCTGTAAATATCTCATTCCTTGTCAAACTTTCCATTTACTCCTTTATTTCTATCTGTATGGATGATGCCTTTGTATTTTATTCAGTGAGTTATAATCCCTCACTATCATTAATTATTGTGATGTGCCAATTGGCCCAGATTGGGCCAGAGGGAGCTCCTTCAAGCTGATTCGCGTGTCTTTTGACTCAGAAACCTCGTCATTTTTTGAGTACTTCCTTGCTATCTAGCGCAGTAAGACATTTCAGGCTCATTTTGTACTTTCCTTACTCCAACCCTAATGCCAGCCTTTTCTCCAAAGAGTCCTAGTTGTTTTGAATGGAAAGTGGTATCTGGAAACCAAGATCTGGGCACTTGGGGTGCTTATTGTCTTTGGGGATGTTGCTGCTCTCAAGACCTCTCAGTGGCCAGTGCAGGGAGCATAGGTATTATATGTATGTACGTGCACACATAAACATGCACGTGCATGTCTGTATTTATTCCTATTTTTGTCAGTGTGTCAAAAACCACAAGTTTACATTGATACCTCCAATCTAACACCACTGTGTGTACTCATATTTTCTTCCTTTCCCTGTTTATAGCTCACTTCTCCAAGAGTGAGAAACTGGTTCTCATTATTCTAATATATTTATGTAATTGATCAATCCCCTGTGTGCACCATATCCAGTTGCCCCTACCACCTTTCCCTCATGTGGATGCCTCCTCTTCCCATCTGGCTCTGACTCACCACATGGGGATGCGGGCACCTCTCCCCTCACCCATGTGGAAGCCCTCCTTATCCCACCCATGCACCAATACCCCATCACAAGCTGAGCCCCATGTCCAGCATGGACACCCTCCTCACCCAACTTGGACTCCAGCACTTCATGCCAGGTTGCCCTTGTGTGTGGACACCTGCTTTACCCTCCTGAGGCTATGACTCCTTTCTCATTTTGTTCTGATATGACACATGGTTCCCCCACCCCCACGCTGATATAGACTATAACTTGCTGTGCCCCATCTAATAACTTTAGAAAGGAATTACTCAAGAAAGTGAAGGAAAAAGTGAATTCTTAAAAAAAAAAAAACTTCATTATTTACCAGTATTTTAACTTGAATAACTATAGAGGAGGAATAAAAATAGGATCTCTAAATGTTTGGGTTACTAAAATAGCTTAGACCACAATACCTCTCTTTTCTGAGTCTCTTTCTCTCCCCCAAGCTGTGATTACTGATGTTCATTTTAATTTATTTTTTATTTTTTGCCCCTCCTCCACTGATGTTGTTAATGCATGTTTTGGCTTTTTAATGTAGGTAGACCTTAACTTATGAGCCTTGTATGAACAGTGTGTATATCTCTTCTGATTTCCCTTATTCCGTGGACCTCCCAATCACAAACCTACTCTTTCCATTGTCTCTGGTATTGCTGCTATTGAGAGAAATCTCTCTGCAGTACCAAAGCCACTACACAGGGCACTGTGGCCCCCTTTTACCAACTCTTGCTGATTTAGGGCTCGACAATCTCCAGGCTCAGGCTCAGGACACAGCTATTATATCTTCTGCAGGCCTGGGACGCTGGGCAGCTCAGAGTAGGCTGGCTTAGTTTCATTCTGTGCATGTAACAAAATATCACATGTACTCCACAAATATGTACAAATATTATGTATCCTAAAAAACGTATTAAAAGAGCTTCACAGCTCATGGCGCTTGAAGGATGCAGGCTAGTCGTATAGGGACAACATTAGCCACATTAGGGTTCATTAGGCTCTTTCACGCCTAACTGACGAACCTAGGCAATTTTCTCTGGGGAATGTTCCAGACTGTGGTTAGATGTTTGCAGCTGTTGAGTGTTCTAGTCACATATAGATAAGATGCAGTACGGGAGGTTTGTACTCCTGGACTCTAGGGCAAGTTTGTGTCAGCCTGACCTGGAGGGCAGGCAGTCTGTCTAAAAGTCAAAGCTGTGACATCTGACACTGATAACAAAAATAATGTTTGTATGAAATTTTAATCCCTAAAAGTCTTCATCTCATGGGTTATAACTTTACTTAAATCTATGATTACATATTAAATAGCTTATAAATTTATTTTTGCATGGCTCTTTGAAATCTTTTCCCCAAAGGAGGACACTCCTTACCATTTTAAACAAACTCAAAACCACATACCTGCTAACCTGATTGTAATCTGTTTATCCATGACATTTAAACTAGGAGCACATTTTTGCAATGTACTCGCTTTACAAATTGGAGACCGTGATTTTAATTTGGCACGCTAAAGTACCTTTCATTACACCTAATGTGGTGCCAAGCCCATAAGCTCAGAGAGTCTTAGCTTGTCAAAGGGAACAAATCAGAGAGGTTTATTTTTGAGTCCTGGGCTGAGGACTCAGGCTGTCAGCAGGAGCTCATTTATTCATTCATTTATTCAGTGGATATTTGTTGAGCACCTCCTGAGCTCAACAAACTGTTAGGTATGAAACAGGATACAGAGTTAAATATGACATCAGATTTAGGTTTTTAAAAAATTGCTCAGGCAGCATTTCAGGAGATGGAATACAGGAGAGGCAGAAAAAGGCTGGAGAGAGGGCCAGAAGCTGTTACAGGATTCAGGGGGAAGATGCTGACATGAGGTGGAGGAAATGGGATGAAGAGGAGGGAACAGATTAGACCCAATGTGGTTCTTAAACTTCCCTTTAATTATCAGCTGAAAATCTTTGATCTTTTCCACAGAGAGAAAAATGCACCTGGGTATGTATACAAATAGAGTTTCACAAGGCCCACCCTTCGTCGTTCTCTTCAGGAGAGTGGCGTACAGGCCTGGGCTCTGGAGGCCTCCGGAGACACCTGTCCATGAGCCCTGCCTCATAGGACTTCAAGAAGGGAGAGCACATGTTAGGCTGGCTGATGAGGGAAGGCTCCACAGAGGAAGTGGTGCATGAACTGGGACCATAGACCAGGACGGGGAAGGCACTTCAGATGGCAGGCTTTCGGCATTGTGTGTGTCTTCATGCACTGCATTTGGGGAACCATAACATTTGAATCTCAAGAATAGTCACTTCTCAGAGTCTACCTCAAAACTCTTCCTTGTTATATAATGTGACAGTGCACGTGAAACCGCTAGCATATTGCCTGACAGGTAGACTTCAGTCAGTATTAGTTCTTATTAAGCACATCAAAATACAGAAGAAGGTGATGTTTCTCCAGAGTGATTGAGGGTTCTTTGATAGTGATGGCTTACTTCTATCAGCAGTCCCAAGAGTTAGGAAGACAAACTGGTCAAGAGCAGGCCTGAAAAGTTTAGCATTTCTGGACCACACTGTCAGCAATTACAAAGTTTCTCCTTGGTAAGATTAAACGTCACAGTACATGACTCCTGGAAGTGACAGAAGTTGTTCCAGCTGCCGTGCTGAGCCACACTGAAGTCAGATGTTTCTCCCATTTGCATTATAAATCTAATGAAGTGCTAATTCAGAGTGTGCTCATAGTAAAACAGTAAACTGGACTTTTTTTGGTTTTCGTTATTTTAAGAGTTTTAACACATATTTAGATCATGGAACTACCTCCATAATCACAATTCAAACAGTTTCATCACCCTAAAATCTTCTTTTGTGATATACCCTTGTATTCGTACTGCCTCTCCATCCCTAACCCTTGGCAACCACTGAGCTGTTCTCCGTCACTGTAGCTTTGCTTTTTCCAGAATGGTACACAAATGGAATTATGCAGTATGATAACTTTTGAAAATGGCCTCTTTCAGCATAAAGTCTTTGGGATTTATCCTTGTTTTTACATGTATCAATAGTTTGTTCTTTTTTTTTTTTTTTTTTTTTTTGCAGAGCAGTATTTCATTCCATTTGATGCCACACCAGAATTTGATGAGTGGTGGTTTTTTAAACCTCAGTAGCATGTGCAGTCTGAAACTATATTAGTGAATTTTCATATTGTGTTACATTAAATATGTTGGTCTGTCTGCCTTTTGAATGGATCTTTTAACTATGCATGATTCTGTTACTTCCTGCATTCATCATATGAAAAATATTGGTTTCCTGGAATATGCAGATTCTCTAAATGTTGATATACTTCCTTTTATAATATCAAAAAAATCACATTTATTAATCTCATCAATCTTATCAGAAAAGTCTTTAAGTATTGAGAGGCTGTCAAGCTCACAGTGGTGAATACTAGTTCTCCAAAATCTTAATTTTTACTTGAAGGCTTGAATTTTATAACTGGCCAAAAAATACTGTTTCCCTCTAAATGATTGATTCACTTCTTTTTTTTAAATGTCTGCCAAATAGCCAAATCTTAATAACTATAGTTTATCTGCCAGTCACTTTTTCAAGGTAAATATTATTCCATGGAAAAAGTAGCTAGTTCAGCTCACAGCTCAAACAATCACTTGGGCTTTTTTTTTGGAGGCAGCCGTGATATTTCAGTATACGGCAGAGGGTACTTTGCACATGCTTCTCGTTTTGTCACACAGAATATTCAAAAGATGTTTACTGAATGGTTGAGATTTAATGAAATTAATCATTCTTACTACTGCATCGAGGACATTCTTAAGAGAAATTTCTTTTTTCTTCTTCTTCTTCTTTTTTTTGATTTTGAGCGTATGGTGGTGAAGACAAGAATTATAAGTTTGGTACCTCAGCTTTCACTCGTCCTAAGACACCAGCCGTCTGACACACTATTGCTTTTGTACCATTAGTGCAAATGTCTACACCGTGAAGAAGACAAATAAAGACTTGGGGTTATTATGAAAATAGTTTTGACTCTGTAGACCTTCTGAGCGTGTCTCAGGACCCCTAAGGGTCTACAGACTGCACTTGGAAAATTGCTAGCTTGGGCTTCATGTTGGTTCAAAGAAGAATAACTATAACCCATGTGGAAAATAGGTTCTATGAGGAAACAAATAGAAAAATAGAGTTGTGTAAACAGGAGAAGACATAAATAATGGAGTAGCTTGACTCATGTCTTCAAGTGTAGTTAGTTGAAGATCACTTGTTCTCTATGTTTCGGGACGTAAATGAAACTAGGGAAAGAACATTATTGACCATAAGGGGGGATAATTTGTCTTATGCCCTAGAGATCTTCAAACCAGAATCCTATTTACTCTCCTAAAACATTTACTATTTCAAATGTCCGAAGGTAGAAGACAAGATCAAATGATTTCTTCAGGTTCCTCCAAGTTCAAATCTAATGATTTTGTGGTCCAAATGATGGGCGGCTTATAATAGCTCTAAGTATAGTTGTCTTTGTTGCAGACTTTTTTTTTCAAACCAAAGTTTTCAATATTTCTGAAAACTCAATTCCATTCTAAATCAGTCTTCAGTTTTATATGGTTTCTCAGAGCCCTTTGCAACATGCTGGTCTTATAACTTGCAGGTTAGAATTGAATTAAACTTTGATATAGACAGTGATGCTAAGGGAGCCACATGTTGTTCACACACATGGTTAGCATTAAAGGGACAGATAATCATTAACAGTTATGATGTGCTCTTCCCACATTCATTGAAAGCATCTCAAGACACGGGAGCCTCTGGTCATTGTCCGTTTGGCACTGACGCTCCTGGGACGAAACGGTGCAGCCTTTATGTGGCTCACCACCTTCGAGTGTGAGCAAGCTTTGCCCTGGCTGATAGGATTTCTCTACAGGGACAAGTAGGCTGTAAATTGATTTTTTGATTCCTCTTTACCTCTGAATTTAAGGACTATATCATAGAATTAAAAGTATCACAAATAGATTCTGAATGTTTAGGGGCCACGGAAGTTCAATTTTGTTGTGTGCACATGTAATATAATGCCTTTAGGGGAGAAAATCTAAATTTTATTTTATATTTATAAAATGGTCATTTCCAAGGGTCCGCTTCTCCTTCAAGAAAAGTCCTGTGATTTGTCCCTTGAAGTTATAAACTGAGGTACAGTTGCAAATAAAAGTTATATCACATTAGAAAAGAAGATTTCAGAATTATCAAGGTCTTGGAAATGAAACCATAAATGCACCTTAGTCTGTATAAACAGACTTGGAGAAATGAGTTCTATTCCAGTTGTTTTGCCTCTAGAAAAATATAACTGCATGGGGAAGGTTTAAGAAGGATAATTAAAAGTGAGTGGATGACATTGAAGTGGCAATAACTGGACTGACTAAAAAGATTAGGATGTCATTCCTTCAGGCTGGAAAAACAAAGGAATGATTGAAGACTGTAACATTTTGCACCATATGGATAGGACCAAACACACCTGCTCATCAAGTCCCTAAAAAGTAACACAGAGGAAAACCTAATGGAATTCTAAAGAGGAAAATAAAATGCAATAATCTGTTTCCCCAATTTTTTAGCTACTGGCTTCAGATTCCATAGATGATCATTGCCTGAATTGGTTATTACTATGTGATAGTGAAATTCTAGTTTTCTATTGCTATAATTACTTTCATTTATTAGTTGGTTTGCTTTGCTGTCCCCTTCCCCTCTCCCCTTAAAAAAGGTTTAATTTAGAATCACTATGTACTTATGGATACACTTTTTCCCCATTTTTAACATGATAATTTCATTTTACTTTCCCCCGGGAGGCCTTATTAAGGTATTATTGACAAATACAGATTGTATATATTTATTGTGCACAATGTGATGTTTTGTTATCTGTGTAGACATAGTGAAATGATTAGATCAAGCTAATTAATACATCCATCAACTCACATACTTTTTTTGTGGTGAGAACATTTACAATCTAGTCCCTTAGCAATTTTCAAATATACAACATATTATTATTATTATTATTAACTATAGTAACTATGCTGTAACGATAGATTCAGAGAACTCCGTCCCAACTAAAACTTCATATACTTTGGTCATTTTTCAATTCAATATTATTATAATCTATTCTTGTCATTATTCATTTTGATGCTCAAGTTGTACCACATTTGATCATCAGCAGGAGCCCTTCTGAGTCAGCATGTTCCTTTTTGACTTGTCCTTACCAGTTTGAGCATATCCTCTATGGCACTTCCAGAATTATATCCAGATTCTTCAGGCCTAACTTGTACTTTCCTGTCCCAGGTTCCTTTTGGCAGGAATGGTACTCAGAAACCCAGATCTGGACACTAGGTTTGTTCATTGCTACTAGAGTGTCATTGCTTCTAGGCCCTTCAGTGGATACCAGAATACACACACACACACACACACATGCTCTCACACACACACGTACAGTAGTGTTATAGCTGTATGGTATAGTGCTGCTATACTGCTACCATCATTTCAATTCAGCATCACAGGGTCCTACTCCTCCTGCCGCCATCCCATATTTGCACTTTCATTCTCCCAAGTGAGAATGCTGGTACACCATGGCATCAACATATTTATTTATTTTCTTTGCCCTACAACACACACAAAATTGTTTCAGCTACATGCCAATACCACTATCAATAACAAACTTACTGAATCAGTTTCAAACATTCTTATATTTTTTGGTCTTAGAATATATGTCTCTATATATACTCAGAATATTTTTAAAAAATAAATATATATGGATTAATTCTTTCTTTTTCTTCTTAAATCAGTTTCCTATAGTCTTAGGGTTTTTTTGTTGTTTTAATTTGATTTTTTTGTAATAAAAACACTTAATATGCGATCTACCGTCAACAAATTTTTCAGTGCACAATATAATATTGTTAACTTATAGGCACATTGTTTTACAGCAGATCTCTTGAATTTATTCAACTTGCATAATTGAAATTTTATCATATTTGTTTTTAATGTAATTTATTGAAGAATCTATTTTCCAATGTTGTTGATTTAATCTGTCTTTAAATATGCAAACAAATGCTGCTTTTAAATGATAAGAAATCTAAGTGTTACATTGCTAACTAGATGAAAAATTTTGTCCACATCCAGTGTCATCATCATACGTAAGATCTATTTAGAAACTATTTAAGAAAGGGAAAGCATAAATATTTTTCCTTCTTGTACTAACAAAGATCAAAAGTTTTACTACCTCTCTTGATTCAGGATTAAGAGAAGATTTGTCAAGCATACTAATACTGCAAGGTAGTATAGAGCAGTGGTTAACAAGCTGTCTCTGGATTTAGATGATCTAAGGGCAAATCCTGGTCTCAACCCACCCCATGTCTGCTAGTTACAACCAGGTCAAGTCTGTCATCCTTTCACTGCCTTGTCCTCTGCATCTGTACAATCGGGACACTGCAGACTTGAGATAATACAAAGCACTCAGCTCAATGTCTCATGAATAGCAAGTTGCAAATAAATATTGCGTGTAATTTTGGTAGTGATTATGTGGAATTTTGAAACTGTATTCTGCATATCCAGGGCTCCTGATATTAAATTTAAAGGCTTTTGTTCTTCTTGATGACTGGGCTTTTTGTGGGTTTGGGGTTTGTTTTTGTTCTCTCTCTCTCTCTCTCTGAGTACTTTTGATACACAAGGAAAAGTTGTAGCTTAGCTAAAAGTTCTGGCACTGGGAATGACCTTGTCCTTGTTTTGAAGTATCTGAAAAATAAAAATAAAAATTCCTCCTGCAAAATCCCAGCCAGTTGCTGCTGGTCCCGGGGCAGGCTGTCTGTGTCAGGATGCCGAGCATTACTGCCTCTATAATCACTGAGGCATCTGCCAGAGATCTCATGGCTGAAAACTAGGTAGGAAAGTCTGTATTATATCTAATAATAGCTCTGGAAATTTTCCCAAAATGCTTGCCGGCAACTCCCAGGCTCGACAGGCACAGCACACTATAACTAAAGCAAGTACATCATTCCGACTCATTGCTAGTGAGTGTGCTATAGCACTAAGCAAAATAATAGCTAGAAACCATTTGCTATGACATTTTTACGCTCTTACTTGTAGTGCTCTTGGGTTACAGCCAAAAGTGGCCAGATACATTTACACAGATGCTGTATTTTTAATCCCAAACCAGCTTTTTGTAAACCGTGGATTCACATAAACTGCCCATCCCACCAATGCAATAAACAAAAAATTATATTGACACTATGACTCTTTTATTTCACATGGAGATTATTTTCAAGACAGTGCAAAATTATGGTACATTTGCATTCGTGTGAAGCGTTTGGTAAAGAATATGTAATAGGCGTGGAGAGCACAGGCTTCTGTATGTGTGTACTGGAGCCTCCCAGGGATGGGGCCAGAGAGTCACAGAATAACACTATAAATGCTCGAGGAAATGCAAAAAGGTTCTAGAGAGAAAGGTTAAAATGTTTTGGTTAACAGTTTGAAAAGACAGAGCAGTGAGGTGATGATTCTCTTAAGACAGAAAATTACTGTGAAGCCAGTAAAGCTTAAACGTCAGGACCCCTGACTTGTATTGTCCCTTCCAAGGCCCTGGGAGGGCCTGAGAAGTGTGTTCATGTGGTCATATGTTTTCGTAATATTTGCTAAAGTAAATCATTTTAACCACAATTGGTAAAGACCACTGTTTTCTTCCACTCCAACTTCCCTTTCATCTCACTTTTTCTCATGTTGGGTGGTACTGGAGATAGCTTTGGGCACAGCAGACCAATGCTTGGAGACATATTTACTCCGAGTTTAGTGCAATATATTAAAACATAAGGTCTGCAGTAACTTCTGATTAAGTTATTGCCAGCCATCACAGGGAAGGAACGGCTTCTAGATCCTACCACTCAGCTAACACTCCTAGCAGGGCTAGAGGCTGTGTTGTGTTATTGACATGTCCTACGGTACCCAGTCCTGGAGAAATATAGTCAGTAGAAGAGAAATAATGATTGAAATGTATAGAACCAGAAGCTATTCTGTTGAAAATTCTTTCTAATCACCAGACGTGTGAACTTGTAACTGGATGATGTCATTCTAATTGATCCTTAATCAAAATATAAGTTCTCACGTATCAAAAATATACTAGATAATATACTGGTGTATACAAGTATGAATGCATCATACATTTTTTCTTTTTGGAGAAAGTTGCTTAAGACAGAATTTATAAATTTTATACTATTTTATAGAATTTTAAAAATTTTATATGATAAATTTCCCAAGAAAGGCACAAACCATAGAAGTCCTACAGATAAGAATATGTTTGTGTAAGTCACAAGTTTTAATACATTCCAATTATCAAAAATTTAAATCTGATCAACGACACTGGAGAAAAGATTGAATTATCTTTCTAGTTTCTCTATAGAATAGTATCATATAATCATTATCATACGAGAAAGGGATCAAAAAGTAGACAACCAAAAAATGTAGGAGAAACATAGAAGTGTGTCAGGGAGTAAATGTATAAAATATGTGATTCTTCATATTTTGTGATTTTTATGGTTTTCTTTTTAAGAATTTTTTACATCTATAATTTGCTACAAATGAATTTTTTTCTTCAACCTAAATAAATATTCATTTTCTTGCTTAATTTTGTGTTTATAATTTCATATTAATTTTCTAAAAGAGGGCACCCCACATTTTTAGACCTCAGGTCTCTCAAAAATCTGAATTTGCCCAAACCACTACTCATATATAAAGTGTGCATACAGTGTAGTCTTACGGGTGGGCACTCATTCATATGCTTAAGATTATCAATAATGAGTTAGGTTATGAGTAAAGATTATACCATATACATTTAACATGACAGATCCTGTAATAAGTTGGCAACTTTTGCTCTAAAAAATAAAACTTTAGATGCCGGCTGCCAGTACTGTGTACCTCATCTGTATTCCGTGAGTACTCTGAGTGTTCTGGTTGAGAATCTCTCCTTAGTAAGACACAATCAGCTTAACTGGTGGGCAGGACCATTTTCCATTACAAGAAATCAGACTCCTCAGAAAAATGTCTGTTTCTAGGACTGGGTCAGGAAATATATATTATAAAAGCCTGGAATACGCCAGAAAGAAAGGAAGCTATCAAAAACAACTGAGGCCATGTCAAAAAGACACAGAAAATAATTTGAAATAATCAAAAAAAATACTGACTGCAACGTATTGAAATGCATCAAATATTAAAATCCATGAAAGCACAGTGATAGCAAAAAGGAAACAATGCTTTTTGATCATCTTTGACGGATTTGAGGGCATAAACTCATTCTATAAACTGGTTGATAAAGGGAAAGAAAACATTTCTTTCTTTTACAAACTGTAGTTCAAGCTAACCAAATAGTTGATAAGAAAAATGTATGCTCTATAGAAGAATTCCAGCCAATACATGCAGAAGGAATAAAAGAATTAAACCATCACTGTTTTGTTACCCTTTCTGAATATACCTAGAAAATGATCATCAATTGTTGCCAAAACAATCTGGTGAAAGGTTAATGGGGGATTTTTATGAGATGAGTTAGGCTGGGAACACCAAAACCCACTAATTACAAAGAAAGACAGCAGATATCGTGCATCTTCTGATGTGATGTAGTAGCAAGTGCAATCCCACCCATGAAACATACTTGTCAAAAGTATATTTTTTTGACAAGTATCTGATGAATCCTCTACGTCTAACTACCAATTTTCAAGAAACACAGAAGAAAGAGGAACATGTCACATACCATGGAAACCAATCAGCAAAATTCAAAATGTAAGACATTCTATAAGACAAATGACTCAATTTCTTCTACAGATAAATGGCAAGAGAAAAAAAGGGGGAGGTAACCAAAAATTAATTAACAGATTAAAATAAATTAATATTTAAGAGATATTTCATCCAGATGCTGTGGATCTTGATTTGAACAAAGAAATTTTGAAAAAGACAGCTTTGAGGTAAGCAAAGAAGGTTAATTGTGGACAAGTTATTAGATGATATTAAGGAATTACTGATAATTTAACATTTGATAATAGTATTGTTATTGTTACACTATTTAAAAATGAGCTTATCTCTTAGAATTTCAAATTGATGTACTTACAAATAAAATGATGGTAACATTTGAAAATAATCTAGCTGGGGAGAAAAAAGTAAGGAGTATACTGAAATAAGATTGGCTATATATTGGTAACTATTAAATCTGGATAATGGAGGCATGGGGATTTATATTATTCTAACTACTTAGAGGTAACTCTGAAAACTCTACGTTTGTTTCATGGTAGGCAAATGTACACAGCAAATAAATGTGAGAAACACATGCTGACAGATACTATACTTATACTTTCTTGTTATTACTTGTTTTTGAAAATGAAAAAAACCTTGATCAATAGAAACATCCAATCACGACATTAATGGAATATTAAATACAAATGTAAGAGACAGTGGTGTGCTGGTAAATAGCTCTCTGAAGAAGAAAGCCATGATTTGTAGCGTTTGCCAGATTGCATGGTGTGAATACCCCCACCATGGCTGATTTCAAGCTATCGGAGGGACCTCGCTGAATGTTGAGTTCAGAAGAGACGTGCACAATCTGCTCTTGTGAGTCTGCACAACCACCTCCAGCCCACCACTGGCAGAGATAGAGAAGCATGAGTTGCCAGAGTGAGACTCTGGACCTTGGGTCCTATTCCAACTCTAACATGCACCCTCTGGTTTTCCTTGATCAACCTCATCTTTTCTGAACCTTAGTTTCCCCTTTGTAAAATGGGGATGATAATTCCTACTACGTTAAGATATAAGGATTAAATCAGCTCACAAATGTAATGGACCTAGTATGGTTCCTGTTGCACAGTGAGTGATCCTTCAATCTAATATCCTTTCTTCTCTTCAGGTTAAAATAGAAGAGAGAACTCTGGGTCTGTGGTGGTTTCAAAGTTTCATGTGAAGGGAATGAAGCTGATCTCTTTTCGGAAGGCTTCCTGCCCAGAATTTTTATAATTAGTTAAAATTGCACATTTCAGACACAGTGTCACAACCTGCCAGAAACTCCCCAAGCTGTAATTTGGTTGAATATTAATTGGTAGGCTAGGAAGTGACTGTGATATGATTGTGGCTAGAATAGAACTATTTATTAAAGGTAGCGGTTTCTGTCCAATATGATCTAGAATTGCAAATACACAGTAAGAATTAAGCATTATCTTAGAGTTGACATGGTAAAAGCTTATAACTTTCTTAATCTTCTCCTAGGGAATGTTGAGACCCAGCTGAGATATTTCTGGAATGAATAAGCCTAAAGGTTATGTTGGAAAATTGGAAATGTTTCCATTCACAAGTTTAATTATGTTTGAGCAGAGTTATTAATAATAGTAGCATTTTACTGCCAAATTCTTTATTTAAGTTGGGTAATTAACCATGGTCTCAGTTAATGAAAAAGAGTTTTTTTATTTTGCTTTGTTTGCTGAATAACTTATTTTTTCTGTGAAGAAATCTAAGATTACGGTAATCACTGATTTGTCAGTAATAATGTAGTTTTCAAAATTACTCAATTATATACATATATAAATGTTTTTCAGTTTATTGTAACTAAGACTAGCAAAAAGCTGAATTATAAGTCAAGCCCATTTTTAGAATCTGGAGAAACTAATACTAAAGGCATTTGAAATTCGATTTACATATGTGCATTAATGTGTTCCTACTGAGACTACAACTTGGGGATGTATTTTCCCCTCTAAGGGAGAGTTGCATGAATCATAAATCTACATATTTTGGATTTTTGAGCAAATACTTAGGAGATAAGAAGCAGTATGCTGTATCATCCATCTGAAGCAATATGCTATATCATCTATGCCAATCTTCTTTGATCCTTAAAGAATAATTTTCATTCAGAAAATTAAAACATTTGCCCCTTGGAAATTTGAATTTTCTGTTTTCTTAGTACAGTGCTATTTATACTAAATTGAATTTAGTGGCCATAATAAGTATGTTTTAAGAAAGGAAATGGGACAAAGTAAAGTAAAGAATATTAGTGTGTCACACACAGAAAGGATAAACAGTGTTTTGTGAAACACTAGTTTTTGTTTCAGGTGTGTGTGTGTGTACATTCTGAGTTGTGAAGTAAATTTATTTCTGAGTCATGGTAAAAAAAAATCTGATGCTTTACAATGTACAATAAAAATAGTTACTGAAAATAAAATAACAACTGTCCATTTTGCAGTCCATATCTTCTTGAAAAAATGTTTTTTAAATACAGTCATCCTAGATTCAGAGGCCGGCAGGCATGTCTAGCCTGCCAGGGAAAGTAGAGATCGGTACAGAGAGGCAAGTTGCGCTCTTGGGGACCGTGGCTGTGGAGATGTACCTTCTGTCTGTTTTAGTTGTATCCTCTCTCAAGCAGGAATAATACACTATGTGATCTGTCCATCCATCCATTTTACATATATATAAATAAAATTTAGTATAATATAAGTATAATATATTTATTATATTGTATTCTTCGTACTAGCCCTATTATCTCAATTAGATTTCAAAACCTGATGTGAGGGACTTTGCCTTTGGGTTCTGGTATCTTCTAACCCATCATGTGCCTCACTCACAGTAGCATATACGTACTAAGTAATTATTGTTAATAGTGAAAATGGTTTAAGTTCACCTAACATACTGTTTAGCCACCTTTATTCATTTGCTTTTATATATATACGTGTATTCTATCTTCCACAAAAGATTTGCAGCAGCTTATGGCATGAATAAATAAGAAAATAAAGGCGGAATTATAAATAAAAATAAAGAACCATAATATATAAAAATATATACATTTGTAAATATTTATTTATTTATAGATCGTAAAATAAGTGGGGCTAGAGGAAACTTCCCAGTAGGCAAAATGAACAGGAACATGTATCAGTTACATGATTCTTATTATTAATGAAAAAGAGACACCCTCAGGGGAAACAAAGATTTTCCTTATATACATGACTAAGAACACTTCTCATATGAAGTTTCATGTGGGAGGTAATGAGTATCTGGACTAGAAAATATTCATACCACAACTCCAGAAGAAAATAGGATAATGGATTTTATTTCTGTATTACTTTTGCTCCTTCATAAATGCTAAAGGCTTTATGATAAAACCTAGCAAAGTAAATCTGTAAGAAGACAGGAAATTACAGTCCAATAAGGTAATTTTTTGCCTATTCTAAACATATCACTCAGAACATTTAGAGGAAATTGTTAAAACAATCGTCCCCAGATGCCATCTATCTTTACCTGATTTTTAGCTAAACTGGATGGTAGAAAGTGTAGGATTACCTTCCCTGGCAAAGGCCTAGATGATGGGCATTGAGGATTGTTGGTTGAAAGCAAATTCTGCTTTAGAAAAAGTTATGATGAGGGCATCAGGTCAATATCCTTTTGTGGAAATTAGCAACTTCCTCAACGTTCCTATCTTAGTGATAGGATGAGCCATTCTACCTCCACACAAAGATGGGCTGTTCTGCAATAAATGTTTTCAATTCTTGAATCCACAGAATCATTTCAGAACAGTTTCAAAGCACATGGGAATACTTTTTGCTCATGCTTTGCTTTGTTTCTTCTCTGTATTACTCTAATCCCCGGCTTTTGTTCAATGTAGTAGCACTATTCTTGTTTTTTCAAGCTTCCTGTATGTCAGGACATCCTATTAGTTTTCATACAAATATCCACAATTGATCTGGGAGTGAACTAGAAAGACAGAAGACCTAGTGTTTGGCACCTCACACAGAATCATTAGAATGGTCAGATATTTATGAAATGTGTACTTTGTGCAGAGGTGGAAGAGTTACTTCTACAACTTGAAAGTTCATAGTAAAAAATGCCTGAGTAAAGATAAGCCACAAAAATAGGGGGACTAACCCCTCGAGAGGAATCCCCGTAAGAAGCCAGTGATTAAGCACAAGTGATAGTGTAGAGGGTGTCGGATTTGGGGCAGTGGAAGAATAGCAAATACCTAGAGAAAAGGGATAAGGAAGATCTATAGGAATGACCAGGAAAATTTTACTTCTAATTTACTTGAAAGAAGGCTCTTAAAAATGAGAGGTGGAAGAGTAAAGAAGAGATGATGAAATGAAATATCCTTGGACTGGCTCTAATAAACCTGAGAGATGATATTTGGGAAAGCATAGAAACAACTGCTATGTTGCCATTTCAAAAATATGGTTGCAGAAGAAAGCCACTTTAGAAAGAAACATGTTATTTGTTGAGTTTTATTTTTTATTTTTTTTATTTTTTTAGGGCTCCAACAACTCTTTTGAGAAATAAATTGTTGGGCTGTAATTTATTTGTGTAATAATCAGAGGGTTTAATTGCTAGCCAAGAAACTGGCTGTTTGCTCCAGAAAAGAAATTTATTAAGAAGGCATTGGGGAGCTCACAGAATCACCAGGAAGCCTGCAGAACCAGGTTCAGGACATTGAAGAAAATAAAGGGGAACAATGAAGTTACAGCCAGAGACAAGATTTATGCCATGGAATCCATCTGGTAAGAGCAGGACTGCTTGCCGCTGCCACTAAGCACTGCCCACCACAGCTGAATCCTACCACTGACTGGCACTGCTGGACTCCCACCCATCCTTGGAGATTGGATGCAGCTGCTGCTACTGCTGCTGTCTCTGAAATGGCTTCTCCCCTGTTCCTGACTCTTTTATATCACTAGTTCAAGATTTATGGGAGTGGAATACCAGGGAAGGGAGGCAAAATATGTCTGATTGGCTCAGTCTAAGTTATGTACTTATGTCTTTGCCTCAAGGAACGCTGAGAAAGTGCAAATCTAGCCATTTGGGCTCTTATAGTGAGAAGTGAACCTTGCCTCCATCAAAACTCATACATACAGTGCAGAATTCCTCAGAGAGACATAAGGTTTAGATATTCTAGGCATCCAGAAAAAGAAAAAAATGATAAATGTCCACTAAAATTTCCTTATAGGCCTTCATATCTTCTTGAGTTGCTGAATGATTTTTGGAGCTAAATTCTCACGACATCCTAGAAAAGTCAATCCAATGAGTCAATTTTCTCTTCCAGTTTAAATGATGTAATTCAAACCTGCCTAGAGCCATTGTTTGAAGATCCAGTTAAGCCCCAAGTGCATCACAACTTCGTAGTGCTGAGTGCCAACATTTTAAATTTTGATATCAAATTTATTCTGTTGTCAGTGCTTATATTTTAGGTGGAATAATTGAAAATAAATCTAAATGTTTGGGATTTTATCATGTGTGTGCCCTCCAAGGGCTCCTAGGAAAGCCTCAATAATGATGGTAGTGCACGAACTGGCTCTCGCAGGCACTAGCAGTATAGGCATGTCTCTCTCTTCACTAGGCACCCTGCCAGCTACCCTAGTCCTCTCTACAGCTGCTGCAGGACAGTCTCCTTTCTGTCTCCTGTTAGTTGACAATGCCAGTTACGGAGAATCATGCCAGACCACACTCCAGTGTGGCAGCTGTACAAATAAGGACATGGAAAAATAATTCAATTAGTTGTGATTAAAAATTCCTATTCTTATATATGTAGCTTAAAAAGACACTAGATTCTGAAAATGCAGAGTAAAAGCCTAAATAACTCCCATAAGTTTTTAAAATATGCAGTTGGAACCAAAATAACTTCTATTACCCTTCCTGGGAGGATGTCCTCCCAAGCCATTCTAGCTTAAACTTAGAAAATAAGGTTTATTTTTAACTTCGGTACCTCTCTGAGTTATTCCGGGAAGGTTTTCTTAGGGATTTTCCAGTGTCATTAGATGCTATAGACAGACTATGTGCTGCACAAAGCTGGATTTTGTCTGCATTATCCCTGAAGATGAATCCAAGCAACTCCATAGGTTTATTGTTGACACCAGCCCAAGCTAGGCTGAAAGATGTCAGGGTGATAATGCATCTGATCATGACGACCCTGAATGAATTCTGGGGCTGTGCTGTTATGTTACATTTTTATTAATAGTTGCACTTCTTGAGATCTGATTCATCACTAGCCATAGGCAATTGAGCCCCTACTAATTTTCATAAGTGCTCAGAACTGTGCTAATTTTTCCTTTTTATTTCAGTATATTTTGTGTAAAGAGAAAACAAGCAAATAGATTTTTGATAAGCAAATGGTGGCTCAGCTGAGGAGAGGTAACTTGTAGCTAAAAAGTTACAGATTAGTATACAGTGGAAGAGATAAAGATCCTGGTAAATTGGTGGCTTCAGATTTCCCCATGTATACTTCTATAGTTTCTGCAAGATTCAGAGATGCTAAACTTTCATCATGTTGTCAAATTGATGCTGACATTTACCATGAAGCAAATCTTCCTAACACTTCCATCAATGGCCTAAAAGAAGATAGCAGGTTTTCGTTTTATTTCCAAAGTGGTTCTTGAATTTTCAGGTTGGACTGAAAAGTGAGATTGAAGGTGTGATGTGGAGGTGATTCACTGTCCCTAAAACACAATTCCAAAGGGGACACTGAGGAGCAAAATTCCATGTGAAACCCTGTTCCTTGTCTGCCCCTTCCCCTAGACCTACTATGATAGGAAGGGAGTAAAAGGAGGAAGGTAAGGAGACAGGAAACTGGCAGGTGTATGATGGAATCAGCTCTCACTGGCTTGGGAGAGCCAGTTGTGTGCATTTCGTTACAAACTTACATTAAGTGACACACTGAGAGTTTAAAATCAGCCATGGTGGGAATATTTACACCATAGACATTATTAACATTTATTAGCATTCCACTGGTGACCTGCTGTTGTAAGGAACCTCGTGTATCACAATCTTACTATTATTACCACTTCCTGATTCTGGCTTGTCAAAGTATATATAAGTTCTAAAGACTTAGGCCAGGGCTGGAGAAACTGTGGCCTTCTAGGTCCTTAAGTGTGGCCTTTGGACTGAATTCAAATTTTATAGAACAAATCCTTTTATTTTTATCAATACATTTTTGTTCATCTTTTATATTTTTATTGCATTTTTAAAATGAATGTATTTAAAATACCAAAGAATCAAATAAGTTTCAACGAAATAATCCTCCCAAATTGACTGGCACATTTGGAATATTATATAATAGTAAGCCATAAGGGCTAAATTGATGGCTGCTACACTCATGACTTAGTTCTAACTTCCCCCACCTGACTGGCACCACTACCAGTATGAAGCTGGCTGGTGAGAGTTTATGGGGTCGAGTATGCCAGTCTCTTATCAGCTTTTGACAGTGGTGCTCTGTGTTTCTGGTTGAAGTGGAATTTGTGAATAGTTTCACAGCTCAACAGTATTTTTTAATTATCTGCTTAACAACTCATCACATCAAAGAAGACCAAGAGAACACTGAAGGAAGAAAACAGATTTTTTAATGAGGATGGGCAATTGCAGTATTATCTTGTTTCTGCTAAAGATAAGATGATTTGCTTGCTTAGTGATACTGCAGTAGCAACATTAAAGGAATTCAATACTCATCAGCATTATAACGCTCATAAGGACTACAAATATTTTAATTTAGAGGGAGAGGCATGAAAAGTTGTATTGCAGAAATTAAAAGATGAAAAGCAAAAGCAAAGACAATTCTTTGAAGCAGCAATAAGACCCAGAAATAATGCTACTGAAGCAACCTATAAATAGCTTATGTCCTCAGGGAAAAAAGGGAAGCCATTCAGTGATGTAGAAATTGTGAAAGAATGCACTGTCGAAGTTGTAAGATGTTTAGATCCTGATAACATTTCAAAATACAAACAACTGCCTCTTTCAAGGAGAACCATAACTGATTGGCAGCATGAAATAGCCTTCAACTTAACAGAACAACTTCATGCAGTATTTCAAAAGGAAATTATATATTATTCAACCACTGTGAATGAATCAACTCATTCATAATATATAACTCAATAATATATAACTCATGATGCTAATTCAGTGCAGGTTTTATACTTCATTCAAGTCATCAAAGGAGATTTTCTTTGCTATGAAGAGTTACTCACTTTGGGCACTCTTGCATACAGAACATAGGGAATAGATAGATATCTTCAACAACTTTCAAGATAAATGTCATGAAGTTGGGCTGAATTTGGTAAATTTAGTGAGTGTATGTACAGAGAGTGCACCTTCCATGATAGGAAAATATGAAGGGTTTATTGCAAAGGTTAGAAAAATTAATAACAGAGCCAGATGCTCTCAAGCTGCTCTCATTTCTTTTCATCATATCTTGCATCAGAAAAATCTCTGTGCTAAAGCTACTATTTTTTTTTTTTTTTTTGAGACAGAGTCTCACTCTGTTGCCCAGGCTAGAGTGCCGTGGCATCAGCCTAGCTCACAGCAACCTCAAACTCCTGGGCTCAAGCGATCCTTCTGCCTCAGGCTCCTGGACTACAGGCATGTGCCACCATGCCCAGCTAATTTTTTCTATATATATATTTAGTTGGCCAATTAATTTCTTTCTATTATTAGTAGAGACTGGGTCTCGCTCTTGCTCAGGGTGGTTTCAAACTCCTGACCTTGAGCAATCCACCCGCCTCAGCCTCCCAGAGTGCTAGGATTAGAGGTGTGAGCCACTGCGCCCGGCCTAAAGCTACTATTTTAAATGACACTTTGCAACAAGTTATAAGTATAGTTAAGTGTATTTGTGCAAATGCAACACAGCATTGTCAGTTTTGTGACATGCTACAGTTGAATGATGAGGTATTCATTGTGGGTTTGCCATATCATTCTGAAGTGCATTGGCTATCACAGGGACAGTATTAGCCAAAATTTTGTCTCTGCAAAAACACATACTTAAATTTTATGAAGAACAGAATCAGCAATGTGAATTATTGAAAGACGATTTCTATAGGAATGCAACATTTCTGTGTGATATCATGTCAAATCAAAACAACTTGAATATTTCTTTGCAAGGTAAAGCTAAGTCTATATATGATATATAGCAAAAAATCCAAGCATTTCAAACAAAGCTATTTTTTTGAAAACACTTCATCAAAAGGAAGTTTCAGATGAACATTTTCCCCAGTTAGCAAAGGTTACTGATGAGCAAGATGATACATGTGAATCATTTGAAGAAAAAGCAGCTATTATAGACTTATTAATTGGAGAATACAATGAAATGTTCACTGACCTTGAGAATCATGACATACACTCAAATTAGCATTTCAGCCTCATCTAGTTGATATCATCAACTCATCTAAGGAACTATATACAGATGGGATTGATTGAACTATCAATAGATGACATTTTAAAGTTATTTGATGCTAAGAAAGATCCAGTTGAAATATGGAAAAATGCAGAATGCCCACACCTTCAGCAACATGCCCAAAAAAATATTTTCTTCCTTTTCAACCACTTATTGCTGCAAATCTACATTTTCCTACCCAACACAAATCAAGACACCCTTAATGTCAGAAATGACTGATACCCATCTAGAGGATCAACTGAATCTGTGGCCCTCCATGTTGCAACCAAATATTCAAATGGTTTCCAACAGAAGGCAGATACAACAAAGTCCTTAAAAGTTTAGTTAACTTTATAAAATTAGTGGCTCACACCTGTAATCCTAGCACTCTGGGAGGCCAAGGCAGAAGGATCGCTAGAGCTCAGGAGTTTGAGACCAGACTGAGCAAGAGAGAGACCCTGTCTCTACAAAAAAAAAAAATAGAAAAATTAGCCAGGCATGGTAGTCCCAGCTGCTTGGGAGGCTGAGGCAGGAGGATTGCTTGAGCATAGGAGTTTGAGGTTGCAGTAAGCCATGATGATGCCACTGTACTCTAGCCATGGCAACAGAGCAAGACTCTGTCTCAAAAAAACACACAACAAAAAAATAATTTAAAAATTAAATTAACAAATAGTTTTCATTTTTTGAAACATTAAGTACACAGTAGTTAGATTTTTAGAAAATAATGTACATTTTTAAGTATATCTAACTGAAGTTTTTTGAATGTGGCCTTATTTGAATACAGTTAAATTAATGCAGCCTTCCAACATGAAAAGGTTCACTACCCCTGACCTAAACTATAGTCTGCGTATTTAAACCTTTGTGTACTAAAGATATTCAGGATTGAAATAATAAGTTCTCTATTTGAATGTTATCCAGTATACATGTTTCCTGTGCAATTTTAACTTGGTAGATCTCTCAATGCATAGTTAGTGGTCTTTTCATCTCACTCTCCTTTTTTTTTAACTCCATTCTCTGTTCTCCTCTCTTGAGTAATTGGTCTTCTCAGTGTAGACCCTGACATTTTATGAAGTATTTGTATGCACATTGCCTGGCTAATATGATCTAAAGTATCAAATAATATTATAGATTCTTTCAATTCAGCAAACACTGATTGAATATCTCCTTTGCCTAAGACACCATGCCAGAGAAAATAAGACATAGTATCTGGTCTCAAGAAAAATGAAATCGGCCAGACACAGTGGCTCATGCCTGTAATCCTAGCACTTTGTGAGGCCAAGGTGGGAGAATTGCTTGTGGCCAGGAGTTTGAATTTATGATTGCATCACTGCACTCTAGCCCTGGCAACAGAGCAAGACCCTGTCTCAAAAAAAAAAAAAAAAAAAAAAGAAGAAGAAGAAGAAGAAGAAGGAAAGAAAGAAAGAAACATGAAATCTAGGGAGAAAATCAGACATGTATACAACTAAGACTAATGTGGAGCATAATATGAAAGATTATTAGAAAAAGGACAAAGAAAATGCAAGCTGTAGTCCAAGAATAGAGATTATTTTTGACTGCAAAAATTAGAGAAGGCTTCATGAAGACAGAGCTATCTCAACTAAATCTTAAAGAATTGGTGTGCATATTGAAGCTGAACCTTTTAGTTTTTATGAATATATACCTATAAGATTCAAATAAAAGTAGTTCATATATTAATTCATATTGTTTACTGATTTGCCAGAATTAGCTTATCATCATGGGATTCAGGAAAGCTTAACAAAAAATAAGATTTTTCAGGTCATAAATATATGGAACCATACTAGATTCAGAAGATGATGATGCAAAAAATGCATTTTGCTTATCTCTGTGTTCTCCACAGTTTATGCTCAGAGCACTGTTTATAGAAGGACTATAATAAAAGTTTGCAATTACTGATGACTAATTATAATATCGAACACTTTTACATGTATTATATTGTCAAAAACTATAGTCAGAAAAGTGAGTGAATTTATTTTATTCAGGCCATTGCAAAAAAGAGAGCACCCCAGATCCAAATATCAGAGGGTCTCTGTAGAGGGTGTAACATTCGACTTTCATAGGCAGGAGTTGACAATTTACAGGTGGGGGGATTTGTAGTTGGAATTTTGCAATCAGGATCGGTCTCAGTTAGCTGAACAGGACCTGATTATTAATCTCTGTGTCTAGCTAGTTTCAGGGGAAAAGCAGTTCTAATCTTTGCTAATCACCCATGAGACAAAGAACAGGAAGTTAACTAAGGGCAAAATGAGAAGGGTTTGTATCTAGCCTTGTCACAGGTTCAAGCAAAAAGGGAATGGTGCGTGCTTGACTCAGTCAATATCTAAACCTCACAGTTACTCTGAAGTATATTATCATCACCAAAAATCAGAAACTGACATTCAGAGAAGTGGAAAGTCTTCTGGAGGTCACATAGTTAATGAACCACAGAATTGGAATTTCAACTCATGTCTTTTTGTCTCTCTCTTTTTATTATGCCACATTACTTATATTGTGTTGATTGAATGCTTTAGCCATAATTTTTAAGGATAAGTTATTTTCTACATATATTTTTACACACTACCTAGTTTAGACAGAATGTCCTCTGAAAAACCAAGTCTAAATGTTTAGACTTGACAGACATCTGTTCACAAGCTGGTTTATAAACAAATAAATCTAACTTTCAAGTGAATGAATAGGGAGAAATATGGCATTGTATCCTAATGTCTTTATATTTAGAGTGAATATTCACAGTGATTACTCTTGCTATAAATCAGTAAGGTATATTCTAATAGAAAGTATCATTGTTTCTTTTTCAACTCTGCTCTGTGAAGCCCTAGAGGTTTGTAGGAGATGCTTCAAGATCCTGACAGGTTTTTGGCTGGATGGGAGGAGAGAACAGGAATGAGGCAGGGCTTGGTTACCTAGCTTCTGCCTGAGCTGTTGGGTGTATACGTTGGACATGAAACTTTAAAAAGGATCACTAAAGAAGGTAATAAAAATGTGAAAACCACTGATCTGATAGAATAAATTATTTTAGTAAAACACATGCTGAACATATATTTCTCCTGGAAGCCTTGAGTTCTTAAGTTTATTGGCTATTGCCAGCTCCATGGGGACTCTTGCTGTGCTTTTGATATTCACATAAATGCAATGTTAAGTTGCACCTGAAACGTTCATTGGCACAGCAGGGAATCTAACCTGGCTGGCCTGAATCATTTGGCATCTATTCCATGCTCAAATTATTGTGGTAATTATGAGTGTGAAGTGATAATTTGTGGTTGAGTTTTGTCCTGGGGCCCAGTCATCTGATTGTTTTTTTCAAAATCATGTTTTATAATATCATGTTAGTAAACAGACCAGGTGTTGCTTCGTAGTACCTGAATTACATTCTCTGAACACTGAAAGAAAAATTGAAAGCTACTGCACTTCTGGCTGTGGTATCTTCCTAAGCATAGTGATTATGTCTATTATAAGTGGAAGAAAAGAATGAGCAGTTTAAGTTTGGGATCTAGGGGCTGGCGGAGCCAAGAAATTTAGGGGCATCTTGTCACTGCTGGCAGTGGGAGTGTGGGCTTTTTAACTTAGGGTCAAGCAAGCAAAGTCTGGTGCTTTCCTTCTTCCTCTTGTTCTCCCATTCAGGGATAACCTGGCTGCCCCCTACTCTAGTCATCATTTGCCAAGAAGTTCAGGCAATGACAGGAGATACTATTGTTAGCTTCAATTGCCTCCATCATCTCCCAGTTTGGGGCAGGAGTGCTATGGTCAAAGGAAGATAGCAAAATGAGAAATAAGAAGACAAATTGGCCAGAAAATACTAGAAAATAGAAGAAAATGAAATAAAGGAAATATGAACTATGTTTACCCATTGGAAAGCAAAACAAGTGAATTATTTGCATGAGTCAAAGTTTCTAGACATTTTGGAGGAATTGAATCTTAGGAAGCTGTGTTTTGAAAGAAGTTATGGGCCTGCATAGACAGGAAATGAGTGACATTTGAGGCAAGGAAGACTGCAAGTGTAAGAACTTATAGTGGGAATGAACCATGGACATTGACCATGAAAAGATACATAGAGGTGAAAAAAAAAGTAGGTAGGAATACAGACGTTGGCATCAATAGAGCTAAAGTTTCATTTTGCTGCTAAAATTATAATTATTGGTAAACTGGTAATCAATCTCTCTTAGATAAGGGTTAGAAATTTTTTTATTCTTCTTTGATAAGGTCTGGACATTTACTGAGTATGGGAGGAGTCACTTTCTTGGTCCCCTGAATGGGGAAGAAAGTTAGTATTAGCTATCCTAGGAGCCCTCTAATCACATATTTCTTTTGCTCTCTCTTTCTCAGGCTGGAATTGGCAAATCTGAGTAATAATAAGTGGGAGGAAAGAAAGAGAGAGCACAAGAGAAACGTGTGATTAGAGCATGCCTGACACAGTTAATACTAACTTGCTTCCCTAGTTAAGGGGACTGCATTCTCAAGATGCTTATGGATAGATTCTTTAAAAGAGTAGTTCTCAAGGTGAGGGTTCTGAACTACCAGCATCAGTACCACCTGGGAAATTGTACGAAATAACAATGTTCAGGCCTCATCCTAGGCCTACTAAATCAGAATCCCCAAGGTATGACCCAGCAATCTGTGTTCTTAATAAACTTTCCAGGTGATTCTCATGCACATTAAAATCTGAAAACCAATTGCTTTATTTTTTCTTTTTTTTTAATATAAAAGTGCTCCAGAAATCAGGAAGCTGATGGATTTCTCTCTTAAACTCCTTCTCTGTGTGCTTCATGATTTTTTGATTAAATCTGGGAGGAAAACACACACACACACATACACACACACACACACAACAGTGAGGTGGTGCTAGGCCTCCAGCACATACTAATCTCCCTTTAACAAAGAGAAGCGTAGCTGGGCTCCACACCTACAAACAGCAGCTGCAGGAGCACCCAGCTGGGGTGCAGCAGGCACAGCATCCATCCCTGCCATGGATGGATAAGCCCAGGAATAATATTCTTTAAATCAATTCTTAACCTGAGACTCAGAAGTGTTTTATTTGACAGAGCTTCAGAA
>CAUYRT010040633.1:0-33375 GCA_963574885.1 Lepilemur ruficaudatus
CGGTGGCTCACGCCTGTAATCCTAGCTCTCTGGGAGGCTGAGGCGGGCGGATCGCTCAAGGTCAGGAGTTCGAAACCAGCCTGAGCAAGAGTGAGACCCCGTCTCTACTATAAATAGAAAAAAAGAAATTAATTGGCCAACTAAAGATATATATAGAAAAAATCAGCCAGGCATGGTGGCACATGCCTGTAGTCCCAGCTACTTGGGAGGCTGAGGCAGAAGGATTGCTTGAGCCCAGGAGTTTGAGGTTGCTGTGAGCTGGGCTGACGCCACGGCACTCACTCTAGCCTGGGCAACAGAGTGAGACTCTGTCTCGAAAAAAAAAAAAAAAAAATTGACTCTCTCAGCTGAACAGCGTCCTGAATCAATTACTCTAGGATTGAAATTATGTAACAAACAAAATTGTCCGTGTTTTAAATGCTTATTCACTTTGATTCACTCTGAATCTTCTAGAATGCCCCATAGTACTCATTTAGAACTATGAAGATAAGGCAACAGCCTCTGTGCAAGTTCTTTGAATTCTCCTCTTAGCAGAGAGCCTCATCTGTCTCGAGACAGAAGACTTTAAATCATACAACTAATGATGTGGTACAGTTGCTTCCAAGGGAGAGTATAGTGACAAAATAAATGTATCACTTGCCTGCCACTTGCCTTTGTCTTGCTAAATTTCCACAAGGGGCTATATTGTCATGGTTTCCTCATTGCTGCACCAGACCACTGTTCACTGTAAGAGCAAAAATATCAGCTCTTCTCTGAAACTCTTTATTTCATCCCTCCCATACTCACACAAATAAGAGTACGAGTTAAACTGAGCTCAAACAGAATGAAAATCAGAACAGAGATTTGTTTTTTATTTGCAATAAAGATTTCTCAAATGCTCCACTGCAAAGTTTACTGAACTTTTGTTATCTTTTCATTAATGACTGGACAGGGTCAAATAATGGTGATCCAAAGATATCTAAGAAAAATAGAGTTACTTCACTAATCAGTTGAAACTAGGGACATGTAGGAGCCAGTACATCTGGCTTTATATGTCTTACCAATGGAAGTAAGTGGGACTCTTTTTTTTTTTTTTTCCTCCAAGTTTGAATCCCAGGAATAAGGTAGCTATTATTAGGTGACAGGTGACTGAGCAGTGTCTGAGCTACCGGTCGACTTGTTATTTCCAAAGTCAGTTCTGAAGTGGAAATTGTGAGCTGAGCAGGCATCCTATGCTGTCTACCAGTTTAACTTTGCAGGATTAGTCATCCTACGTTCCCCAGTGAGGACAAAATATATGGAATAAACCAGAACTATAGGTAGTCACACGGAAGCTTCACCTCTGTGCGGCCTTTCAGTGTTTAGTGTGGCAGTTATAAAACAAACTCTGCACATGAGGCTCTTCTTGAGAATAAAACATTTGAAATTATTCCAACATTATTTATTATATTGTTCTAAAATTATATGCTGATACTTTAGAATTACTTGAACTGTCACGGATCTGTAATGGTGTCCTAAACAGTCTGATGGCAATTGTGTTTTTATCAATTTTTCTCTTTTCATTTCTAATGGATTTTGCTTTATACATTTTTCATGAAATGTAATTTGTCAGCAAAAGGTTCACGATTGTTGCAGGCTTTTGTGGATTTGTATCTTTTCATCAATATAAAACTACTTTTTTCATCCCAATACATTCCCTTTATTTTTCCCTCTATTCTGTCTGATACTAATTTTACCACATATATTTTCTTTTTAACATTGCTTGATAAATCCTTGCTTGTCATCTAACTTATAGCCTTTGTTTGAAATTTTGTTTCCTGTTTGGATCCTTTTTTAACAGAATATAACTGAGAGTTGTTATTGTATAATATGTAGTAAGATAACCTTTAAAAGAAAAATTTGATGAGGCATAGTGCCTCATACCTGTAAGACCAGCACTTGGGGAGGCCAAGTCAGGAGGATTGCTTGAAACTGAAAGTTCAAGACCAGCCTGGGCAACATAGTGAAATGACCCCACCCTACAAAAATAAGAAATGTTAGTCAGGTGTGATGGTGTGTGCCTGTAGCTACTTGGGAGGCTGAGGCAGGAGGATCACTTGAGCTCAGAAGTTCGAGTGGTTTTATTTTGTAAGAAATGATATTTAGTTTCCATTAAACTAGAAGCATATTTTTACTGGATATAGAATTCTATATATGTAACCCAAACATTTGTACCCCCGTGATATGCTGAAATTAAAAAAAAAATTTTAAAAAGGGCAAACCTGCAGTGCAACAAAATCCGATTTGCTTATTGCCCGATGTGTAGTATGCTTGGTATTACTATTACGACACAGCGAGGAAGGCTATACATTTGATGAAATGTGAGGTTTCTCATTAAACAAACCAAAAGAAAAAAAAAGAATTATATAGACTATTTTTCTTTCAGCACTTAAAAATGTAATTCATTTTTGTGATGAAAGTCAGCATTAATTCTTATTTTTTTTGTCAGCATGTACTGTTTCTTTTGCATTTTGCTTGCCTTTAAAATTTTCTGTCTATTACTGTTTTTCAGCAATTTAGCATTAATAAATGTGCTTGTGGATTCCTTTTTATTTATTGTATTTGGGTTTTATTATTTTTCCTGCATCTGTGAATTTCTCATTTTAAAAATTAAACAAATGGGCATTGATTTGCCAAACTTTTGTGGTTGTTGTTTAGCCACTTTATAATCCTCTCCTGGTTTTGTCTTACTAGTCACTATTGTTCTGTTCATTTTTTTAGTCTTAAAAATTTGATATTTTATTTCTGAGCTCTAGAAAGTCACTTCTTGATATTGTATGGTTTTTATATCTTCTTTTTCTAAGCTCAACATATTCCTATCTTTCTTAAAGCATGTTTTCTTTGATACCAGTCCTTGTATTCTAATTTCATGATTTCTTTTATTTCTGGGTCTGTTTCTCTTAATTAATGGTCATATTTTTCCTGCTTCTTTGTGTATCTAGTGATCTTTTTTAATATTTTTATTTTATTTTATATTTCAGCATATTACAGGGTTACAGATGTTTAGGTTACATATATTACCTTTACCCCACCTGAGTCAGAGCTTCAAGTGTGTCCATCCTGCAGACAGTGCACACCGCACCCAATAGGTGTGTATATACCCATCCTCTGCTCCCCCTCCCATCTACCATACACCCAATGACTGTTACTATTATATGTGCACGTAAGTATTGATCAGCTAATACCAGTTTGATGGTGAGTACCTGTGGTGCTTGTTTTTCCATTGTTGTGATACTTAGTAGAATGGGTTCCATCTCTATCCAGGATAATACAAGAGGTGCTAGATCTAGTAATTTTTAATTGGATTGTAGGGCATCGTGAGTTTTACATTATTTATTGAAGGATATATTTTCTTTTTTAAAGAACATTTAGCTTTCTAATTGCAGGCTGTATGGCTGATCAGCTTGATCCTTTGGTTTCATTTTTATGTTCTGCTAGGGCAGGTCTTCATAGTTAACCACACGATTATTGTGTGTCCCTTTGGGGGTCTTTGTTGGATATCCAGGTTTTTCAAATTATTCTACACTTTTGGAGATAGAACTTAAAAATTCTCCAGCTCTGTGTTATGTCTTTCAATTGTTCATCTTATAACTCCTTAAAACTTACAGGAAAGTTGTACTTCGCTTAGCCTTGTGAGGTTTCTCTTTATGTTTGTTCAGTTTACCATTCATTAATGGATTTAGTGGAGACCACAATCAAATATCTGAAGTTCTTTCTCTTTGTAGCTCCCTATTCTCCAGTACTTTGCCACACAAATTGCCTACACTTAACCTCATTGAACTCCTATTTCAATTGCCTCAACTCAATGAGACTGCCATTCCCGGCCAGGATTCTCCTACCACCACAACTCAAGATGATTATTCAGGTGTAAAATTAGGGAAAAATAGGGATCACCTCATTTCTTTCTGTTTTCTCAGGAAACAGTTTGGTGCTACCTATTATTTGCTCTCTGAAAACAACTTTAGATATATTTTTTTCCAAGAGTCTAATTTTTAAGTAGGAGGACAAGTCCAGTCCCAGTTATGTCCTTATAAATTGGACATGAAAATCTATACTACTATTATTTTAAAAATATGATTTTTATTTTTACTACAAGGAGATACTTCAATGTAAGCAACATAGACTTCACTTATAATACTCAGAAAAGATATATTTAAAAATTCAGAGCCAAGAGGAGTGGTTAATGCCTATAGTTCCAGGTACTCTGGAGGCCAAAATGGGAGGATTTCTTGAACCCAGGAGTTTAAGGGTGCAGTGAGCTGTGATCACACCGCTGCACTCCTGCTTTAAGAAAATGGCATGGATACTGTCTTAGTCTATTTTGTGAGGCTGTAACAGAGTACCTGAGACTGGGTAATTTATAAAGGGAAGATCTTTATTTAGCTCACAGTTCTGCAGTCTGTGAAGTTCAAGATTGGGTGGCCTCATTTGACAGATTATGTTGAGGGCTTCATGCTGATTCACAGAATTATGGAAAAGCAGAAGGGGCAAGCGAGGGCCTGTGAAAAAGACAAAATGCAAAGGACAGTATTTAGTATTGTTTTGTAACAACCCACTGTCACAGTAATGAATCTGGTCCCTTAAGAGCAAGAACTGTTTCCAAAGACTGCATTAATCCCTTCATGAGGGCAGATCCCTCCTCATGAATCAAAATATCTCTTAAAGGTACCACCACCTCTCAACATTGTTGCATGAACAATTAAATTTCAACATGAGTTTGGCGGAGACAAACTACATACAAACCATGACAGGTACTTACTGCATTTTCTTATTATTATTACTTTGTTGCACTTCATCTGTGATAACAGATGCAATGATACTGTGTTGACTACAGTTCACCTGACTCTTCTACTATAATTGGTACAATTTTTAAACCAGTAGTTTTTCCTCCTGCCTCCTGAGTTTTGATGAGTCCACATTCCCTGGTGTGTTTAGAGAAGCTGCTGGGGAATGTTTAGATTATTTGCTTAGTTGCGCTAAGATGGCATATTCATAGTTTCTTGATCCCATGTACACTATATATTACAGAAATTGCTCAAAATTTTTCACTGTTGAAAGTACCCTTGCCTGTTTGTTAGCACTGTTACATATATAAAAGCTCATTTTTATATCTCTTTTGCAATAGGGATTTTAGAGATAATTTAAATGCCTGGGCTCATACCTCTATCTTGAAACAAAAGTCCTCTACAGACTTATTAACTGATAGAATCAATAGATATCCATAAAATATAAGCATCAAGAATAAAGTTAAAACCAAATCCATGTAACAATCTAAATCTGTATTGGTATCCAGAATTTATGCTATTTATTACATAAGGAATAGTGAGCAGCATGGCATTTCGTAGAGGAAAGCACAGTCTCAGTAGCAATTAACAAGATGCAAATTAAAATAATTTTAAGGAAAAATTGTACTCCTATTAAGCTAGAAAAACAAAATAAAATATAAATACCACATACTGGCTTTTGTGTTCATGCGGTTTATTAATATATGCCTCTCATGGCAAACTTTAAGTTTGATATGCTTTTTGTTCTAGAGTTAAATTTGACAATAAAAAATCAGAACCAACAAAACTGTCTATATACTTTAAAACTACAGTTTCTCTTTGGGAATGTTCTCCCAGAAAATTATACCTCATGAAAAAATTTTAAAGTAACTTAGGCAAAGCTTTTATGGTCTCACTAATACTATAAAATAGCTGGAAATGTACAAAATGCCCAACAGTAATATCATTTATACACAATGTGTACCCCATGTCATAAGATGAAAATATTTACAGGAAATGCTAATTAATGTAAGACAAAATACTATGAACTCAGTGATGTTGAATCATATGCATATCTACATAAATATTATAATGCTTCCATTATATGTTGAAGACAATGAAATAATTCATGGTCAATATTCAGAAGGTCTATCAGTTTACATAATTTCCTAATATTAAAGCTTGATGCTATTTTCTGCTAATTTTAACATAAAAAAGCTTAAATGCAAAAATTCAAACTTCCTTTGAAACAAATTTTGTGTCTAATTGTTATATGTACATTTTAAGCAAAGTGATATGAATGTTTAAGTAACAGTTACCTTTTTGAAATTTGTCATTTTAAAATATTTTCAGAAAAAAATAACAATTGCATAACATTTCATGGAAAGTGGCAGAAGGAGGGTATAAATCTTAAGAATTCATCGCACTGAGCTGCTGTGTAAGAGGATCACTGTTGTGTTTCAGAGACAATAGACTTTCTCTTGCAATTACCATCATTTTCCCCAGTTTCTGATTATTTGCAAAACAATAACCATTTGGGCAGTAGTTAATTGTTTTTCCTCAAACATTTGACACATTCTTCATTACTTTTAGTGGATGTGAGTCTTTTGCTAAACCACAATTATAATTAAGACTGATGAAATCATTAGGCTTGTTGTAAACATTCAGTTTATCCAAATAGAGTTTGGCAACATTTTAAAGGTCTTCTGTCAGGTTCATTCAATGTTTAATTATTTGTTGTTGATGTTGAATTGCAGCATGATTGTTGTCATTTGTTATTATGCTCTCTTGTAGTAAGTCAGCTAATTTTATTTATATTTCTGAGTTACCTACATTCAAAATAACAGCACATATTACGTTTTAAAAGTGTTTATTTCTTCTTCTATTATTAATATAGTGGATACCAAGAAGTATTATAATTCTGTTCACTTGCTGATTAAATTCATAGGTATTTAGCATTTGCTGTGGACCAAGCTCAGTGAGACAAAGACTAAAATGAAACATGTCAACGTGTCTCTGACATCAAGGCTCTTATATTCTTTTGCGCGGATAATGTCATATACACAAAGTGCTATGAAAAATCTAGAGAACTCTGTTTTAATCCTAATCAGGCTAAGATTTTCTGAGACATATTTTCCTTCTCTGACTTTTTATAGCATGTTCTGGGAGAATAGATAAGATGATTTTTCACAAACCCCATTGCTAGGAAGATTCAACTGTGCCTTGTCTGATTTCTGTTCCTTGTGAATCTTTAAAGTTTCCATAAAGAATGTGGAAGCTTGCTAGGTAATGTTCCTTCTTTATTAAAGATACATGGTAAGCAAACTGCTGCACCTTTCACTTCAGAAGACCTTTCTGCAACTTTTTTAGTGCTTTCTTACTCGACTTTTTCATTTACATTTTTCCTCTTAACCAGAATGTAAGTTCGACAAGGGCAGAGATCTTTGTTTAATTCATTGAAGTATCACATAATCAGACCAATATAAGCACTCAGTGTATATTTGTGGAAAAAAATAAATACATTTTATATAAAAAGTATCATTATATGTATGTAGATTGGTTTTCTTTTTAATTTAACTTTACATTCTGAAAATTTTTGCCTAGCTTTTAAATATCATTTAAGTTTTTTAATGAGTACAACAAAACTTTAACCATTCAGTGATTATTGAAGTTAAGCTTCACACTATTAGATATAATGCCTGATGAAAATTTGTTTAAATGAGTTTGTGTTAAAATAAATTTAATAAGGATTTTTGATGGATCAGAGAGTATGAACATTTTAAAGTAATACTTTTTCTAAATGCAAACATAATTAATACCAAATACTAATCTCTTTATAAAAGTGAAAATTAAATTGAAGGTAAATGAATAAATCACAAGTGATTTTGTTTTATAATTTATCCACAAAATTATAAAGCAAGTGCAATAATATAACATCAAAACATATTTCAGAATTTTGATTAGGTTCTGGAACATCTGTATTACATCATGTACAATAATGCCTGAATAAAATCTAGTATACTCCATAAAATAGGAGGCTAAGTTAGAGTTAGAATTCTTTATTTTCAATTAAGTATTTTTATATGACTATATTTCAGAAAAGAAATTGACTAGTAGTAAAAATTAATATTGTTAACAAACCTTTAGAATGTTGTATGATTCTTTCATGAATTCATCTTTCCCTACAAATTTTATTGGTTATTTTTTTTGCTAGGAATAAATGATATGGGTTGAAGAATGAATATTTTACATTAGCTTATTAATAAAATACTAAAATATATACTGCCTAGAAAATTCCCCTGACAATCTTGAAAATATAGCCATAACTGATCATCTCAGCTTTTTTAAATTGCAAGAAAGACACAAATTATTATAAAATAAATATAAAAAAATTTTCTTACCCATTGTTTTTGATGATGTACATTTCCCAGAGATTTTCCTTTTTACAAAAAGAAAACAATTTTGTTCATCTTGACCTTTCTATTAATTTTTAAGGCAATACTGAAAGGTGTTTATCTGAAAAAGCTAATTTTTCCCTGATGGCTTGAGTCACATTTATATCCTGCTTCCAGAGTTCCTTTTGTAAGTTTTGTCTGAATGATAAAATTAGTAACTCATTACATGTTTCTGTGTTCAGCACTGGCTCTAAGGAAGATAGTGAGTTCACAAAGGTTGCCTGAGATCTTCACCTCTCCTTTTTATACTCTATTCCTTCTTTGTAGGAAAACTCTAACTTAGGTACTCTAAAACCTCCATTCCAAAAAATGTTTCAGGATAAGCATAAACATGAAACAGTGATTTCCTTCTACCAACATTTGCCATTTTAGCTTTCCTCTAATTTTTGTATAAAATATTCTGTTGCTTAAAAGAAAAAAATGTTTTTATAAAAATGTCTTTTAAGTGGCAAGTGTTCAGTAATTATAAAATCATAAGACATAACTTCCCTGCTACTTCTCCATAAGTAAATATCCTTGCCTAGAAGTAGCGGGTGAAGCTTCTTCAGATGGAAGTTTAAGTGTTGTTTGCTCAACTCACGTGTAAGTTTATAGAGGAAGAGAATGCCTCTTTGCCTTTGTATGCCCTTTACCATCATATATGATGTATGTCAGGAGCCTGATATACACATACAGGTAGACAAAAATATATTGATGTACATTATTTGATTTCTGTGGATTAGGCTTATTGGAGGGAGCATGTCTTCTGGTTTGTGTAAACATAGTTGTAGATATCTCTTTATGTTCATATGCCCATAAAAGTAGAGATAGGTATTTATATAAAATATTTTATAAATTTTAAGAATAAGACATAATAATTAAAAGTTTTATAATATAAAGTATTTAATTTGAACAGGAAAAACAATCATAAATGTGAAAGATTGCTGAAGTTCACATAATTTTTTACCAAAACAATATTTTTTTAAAAGGCATTACCACACTCTTTCCATTGATTTATAAAATCTAGATTTCTTTCCTTGAAACTGAGAGGGTTCATGATGACTTCAGCCACTAGTGTATGGCAGTTTTAATGCAATTTGTCTTCTCATAAATGCATCCACCTGACTTATGTGGAATTCTCACTCTGGGAAAAGCCTGCCATGTCCAATACCAATTTATCCTGACATAGCATGCTAGTCAGCAGACTAGCTAAGCACAGTCTTCTTTCTGTCTCCAGTTGTGTGAGTGAAGCCTTCTTGGATTGTTCAAACCAGCTCATCCACTAGCTGAGTGCTACCACATGATCTCACTGTCTGATGCAAGGACAGAAGAATTGCTCAGCTGAGCCCTGACCAAAATGATGACCTACACAATCTATGAGATACATTGGAATGGCTATTTTCTGGGCTGTTAAGTTCATAATGGCTTTTAACATGGCAATATATAACTGCAACAGCTGTTAATATAAGAAAAAAAAACCTACAATGAATTTAAAGAACTATGCTGCAAAAAATTCTTTAACCAAATTGAGGAGTATATGTGAAACAGGCCCAGGACTATGAGGTCCAAAATAAAAGTTAAGCCAAGAGCTCTGAGAAGAATCTATTAAAGTATGAAACAAATTCTTTGTTAAAAATGATATAATGAAAATGCTTGATAATTTTAACAAGAATGAGGAGTGTTTCCATCTTATATATTTATGAATTTATTGCAATCTGTCACCTTCCTTACCTAATTCCCTGTATCCTCTTAGTTTATCCTGGGTAAATTTCTTTTTTTAAGGAAAATATCTAATGGGAATTGACTATATTGATATCTTTATGAAATAAAAATACATTGTTTCTTTTATTCCTATGTTTTTCTGAAGTCAATAATAGATCTATGCATGTATTAATATAATACATATTAGATATATACATATATAAACAATCTATGTACTATTTATTGATAATAAAATGTAATGATATGCATGCTGATTATTTACAACTTAGAAAGTTAAGTTACGCATTAAGGATGGATAGATGTTCATTATTATTACATTATAGAACACAAATGCTATAAACTGCTTGAAAGTAGTGTTAATTTGGAAAGAAGTTTGGTTTTGGAGGTAGAGGATTCCTAGTAAAATAGAGCAATAAATTGGCACACAAAAAGCGAATGTGAAAAACAAATGATTTGGTAAGATAGTAAAATCAGGAGTTACGTAATTTAGAATAAAATGTGATTATTATATAAAATAGTCTACAATTAGAGTGATTCTGGACTACAGAACGAATGAAGTTCCTTGAGAACTTGAATGAAGTTTGTAGATAAGGAAAGTACTAGGATGATTATTTTCTTGCTGAAAACTATTGAAAAAAATCTACCATCTGTAACATGCCATTTAGTCCTGTTATTATGCAGCTCCTGCTTTCCTCTCTAGATTCAACTGTAATCAATTTCTCTTTAAAAGTTACCCTCCAGTAAGCCTGAATTGCTTGTGGTTTCCTCACATATATAATTGTGTTTTTTTGTTGTTTGTTTGTTTTGCACCAAGTGCTTTTATCAAGTTGTTTTCTCTATTTGTCTGTCTCGCTCTGCACTATTGGCCTTTTGACTAGGGCTCCATCTTACGGAACTTGTTCTCTATAGTCAGTAAGAAATAAAACAAAATAAATACAAATTTCTATAAATTAATGAATGAATCAAAGCTTGATTATATACCTCCATATATTTATCTATTACTAGTTATTGGACGGTTGAGTCATTTTCATTTCTTGGGTAATAAGAATAAAGTTGCTATGATATCTGATAGCAACTTTGATATCTGATAGCATATCTGATAGCTATGATGTCTGATAGCATCTGACAAATGATTTCATTTTCCTTGGGTAAAAACCTATGAATGGGATTGATGGGTCATAGTTAAAGTACATTTTTAACTTAATAAGAAACCACTAAACTGTTTTCCAAAGGGGCTGTGACCTTTTGTATTCCTGGCAGTAATTTATAAGAGCTTCACATTTTCTCCAACACTTGATATTTTTAGTTTTTTAAATTTTTGCCATTCTCATAGGCATAAAGTGGTATGTCATTGTGATTTCAATTTATTTTTCCCTAATAACTAGTGATGAACACTTTTTATGTGCTTATTTGTCATATGCTTCTAATATGAAATATCTGTTCAAATATTTTACCTGTTGATTTTTAAAATCAGTTTCATTTTCTTCTTATCTATGCAGTGGATACTGCCATACAATAGCATGAACAACTCTCCAAAGCATTGTGCTAATTGAAAGAATCCAGACACATAATACATACTGTATGATTTCTAGAAAAGACTATATAGTAACAGAAAGCAGATCAGTGATTGTCAAGGGTAATCTTTCAGGGTGATAGAAATGTTTTATATCATGACTGTATGGTAACTATAGACTGTATATATTTAAAAAATTTTTTGGCAACTTCATGAGATAAAAATCTATTGTTCTTCCTATGTTTTTCTGGATTGAATAATATATGTATGCACATATAATTATATTAGATATATACATATATAAACAATCTGTGTACTGTTTAACAAAAAATCTAACAGTATGAATACTGGTTATTTATGTACAATTTAGAAAGCTAAATTATACATTAAGGATGGAAAGATTTATTATGGAGTCACTATGGTTACATTATAGAAACATGTAAATTTTGGGGGTGATAGAATGTTCTGTATTATGAATGTTGTAATTATAAGACTGCATGTATTTACAAAATCTCACTGAATTGAACACTTACAAATTCTTAATAGAAATTTAAAAATATGGATCAAATGGTGGATTTTACTGGTGAATCAATATATGAACTGGAAAATCGTTAGGTAAAAAATGTTAACAGATAAGAGAAAACAAGAAAATGAGCCCCAGCATTTGTTATTTTGAGACTTTTTGATAGAGACCATTCTCACTGGAGTTAGGTGATATCTCATTGTAGTTTTGATTTGCATTTCCCTAATGGTTAGAGATGTTGAGCCTTTTTTATATGTTTGCTGGCCGTTAGTCTGTCTTCTTTTGAAAAGTTTCTGTTCATGTCCATTTATTGATGGTGTTTGATTTTTTCTTGTTGATTTTCTTCAGTTCTATATAGATTCTTTTTATCAGTCCTTTATTGGATGTGTAGAAAGCAAATATTTTCTCCCATTCTCTAGGCTGTGTATTCTCTCTAATGATAGTTTCCTTGGCCATACAGAAGCTTTTTAATTTAATCAGGTTCCATTTATTTATTTTTGTTGCTGCTGTGATTGCTTAGGGGGTCTTCTTCATAAATTCTTTAGCTATGCCGATGTCTAAAAGAGTCTTCCCAACATTTTCCAGAATTCTTAAGGTTTTGGCCTTAGGTTTAAGTCTGTAGCCAACTTGAGTTGATTTTTGTAAGAGGTAAGATGTGGGGATCCAGTTTTAATCTTCTGCATATGGATATCCAGTTTTCCCATCACCACTTATTGAACAGAGATTCTTTTCCCCAGTGTATACTTTTGTCTGCTTTGTCAAAGATTAGATGACAACATGAGGATGATTTTATGTCTGGGATCTCCGTCCTATTCCAAAGGTCTATATCTCTGTTCTTGTGCCAGTTATATGCTGTTTTGGTTACTATAGCCTTGTAGTAAAGATTGAAGTCTGGCATATTGATGCCTCCTAATTTTTTTCCTTTTGCTTAAGATTGCTTTGGCTATATGAATTCTTCTCTGGTTCCAGATGAAGCGTATAATCATTTTTTCTAAATCTGTAAAGAGTGATGGTGGAATTTTGACAGGGATTGCATTAATTCTGTAGATCACTTTAGGTAGAATGGACATTTTAACAATATTGATTCTACCAACCCATGAGCATGGTAGGGATTTCCATATGTGCACATCTTCTATAATTTCTTTTCTCAGTGTTTCATAGTTCTCCCTATAAATATCTCTCACCTCCTTCATTAAATATATTCCTAAACATTTAATTTTCTTTGAAGCTATTATGAAAAGTTTTGTGTCTTTGATTTTATTTCTGGCTTGACTATTATTGGCATATATGTGTGCATTAATTTTGTATCTTGATACTTTACTGAATTGGTTTATCAATTCCAGGAGTCTCATGGTTGAATCCTTGGGATTTTCTAGGTATAAGAGCACGTCATCAGCAGAGAGTAAGAGTTTGACCTCTTCTGCATATGAGGAAGAAATTAGTGGCTGCCAGAAGTTAAGAAGAGGTTTGGGCTTGGATGAAAGTGGTTTTGGGGTTGGATAAAAGTGGATTTTGCCCTGAACATGAAGGATCCTTGTGGTGATGAAAAGGTTCTGTATCTTGATTGTGTCAAGGTCAATATTCTGGTTGTGAAATTGTGCTGTAGTTTTGTAAGATGTTACCATTGGGGGAAATTGAGTAAAGGGTATGTGTAGCTGTCTCTGTATTATTCCTTACAACTGCCTGAGGATCTTCCAAGTATGTCAACATTAAAAATTACATGGGAAAAATGAAAAAAAAAGGAAAAAAGAAAACGAGCCCCAAATTGGAAACTTAGAAAAAGAGCCTGGACCTTGAGAAATAGAGATTTAGGGATTAGTTATTAAACAAATGATATAAATATTTTTGAAATATTTGTCCTAAGTGATATTATGCTCAGATGCCAGCTCTTTGTACTATGTATACTACTATGAGAAAGCCCAGATCTCCATTCTGCTACCTCAAGTTCTGCATGATGCAAGCAGTTGGCACTAAGTCATTCTACCTCAAGAATAGAAGTATGGCTCTCCCTAGAGTTTAGAATACAGTCTCCTTGACTTTTAAATACTATAATTATTTCTAAAAATGTTCACAAATGTTTAATGGGTATAAAAAACATTTGCTTGTTTTTTTTTCCAAATAGCTCATATGTCTATTTGAAAACAATAGTTACAATTCAAATGAGACCGGACATAGTATTAACTCTTTTCTTTTTTTTAATTTTTATAAATAGATATTCTGGAAAAATTTGCACAAATAAGAAGTAATGAACAATATCCCACAAAACTTTGAAATTCTAAGTCATGTGGAAAACCTCTGAGCAACTTTTCATCAAAATTATTTTAATGCTGACTCAAATTTTTCTTCAATTTTGTTTACAACAAAGCCTTTTCTACTCTCTGCCTAATAAATAAATTTCTTACCTAATAACTCCAGGTAGGTAATTCCTAAAAGTATTAAAGTGAATTTTATGAAGACTTAGAAAATAAGTGTTAATTATGTTTCTAAATCTTTTGTTTAAAAACACCTTGTTTTATCTGATATCCACACAAAAAGTTGGAAAAATCCAAACACTGTTAATGTTCAGCAAGGTCAATATATTATTTTTGATAAAATGATTTTATGATATCACTCTTTTCAAACATATTTTGAAGCTATACGTTTAGTTGATACAATAGATGAGAAATGGCCTAAATGGCCAGTTCTTGCCAAATTTATCCGCCAATCATCCTGTTAGAAATAAAAATCTGACTTCGTTTTTTAATTGAAATAAGCATGTTAATATGCATTCTAGTCACAAGCCCCCTAATTCTGAACTCTAATTCTAAGACAAAGTAATGAGATATGGTGAAATCTCTACCTTCACTGTTCTAGGATGTTCTGTTTGTTTTTGTTTCAAATTATTCACCTGTAAATGTCATTTATTCTTTTTTTTTTTCATTGGGGGAAAACTACAAAGCATTTACAGTACAATGTTTAAGAGAAAAGTTAAATGTTTAAAAATATTCCTCTGATAAATACCCAGATACTTTTATACTGTGAGGCAATGTAGTCTGTGTTCATTTATGTGAGGGTTAGTCAGGTATGGCCACAAGAGAAGAAATAGGAAAGGCACAGGAGAATGAAGTTCATTATACTTACAGCTTTTAGTAACAGGTGTCACTCCACTCCATGCAGGTCACATGGCAAAGCACCGGCATCATTCAGGCAGCAGAAGGAGCCAAAGCAAGCACAGAGCTCCGGCAGTGGCCTTTATGGGCATTTCCACAAGAAGGTCAAAGCAGGGCAGAATAATGAGTTTAAAAATAGTTAGTTTGAAACATTTCAGCAGGCTTTGCACAATAGGGTGGTCTCTAGTTACCTGGTAACTGCACCTCAGAAGGTAAAGGCAAATGAATATTGTCATTTGGCGTGTGGAGACAGTTAGAGAAAGTATGTCTCTGGATTGGTTAGTGTGTATATCAAAGGCATGCTGGCTGGGACCCTTGCTATCTCTAAAATCAGCTAGCCCTGAAAGGGCAATCTTCCCGCAGCCAGAAAGGTCTATAAAGATGTCAAAATTTCACAATATATGGAAAATAAAAAATATAAACAATACACAATGCCTTAATCTAAGCTTCTGGGATATTAGAATAACATCATTATTTCATGAGAATGGGAGGAGGTTTGTGAAAAATGAGATGGAAAAGAACTGGCTTTATATTAATAGTTCCATGAATTGTTGCTCCATTCTCAAGCAGATTAGTCTGAGAAAGAAGTACATTGATAAATTGAAAAATCTATAAGGTGATTTGCTTAAAACTCCCCTTACCCACTAACTCTTAAAAATTCAGATGTAAATCCAGTTTTATAAATCTATTTTAAAGAACACTGATCTAAAAAACCACAAATACTCCAGGTTTTGGATTGATTTAATAAAATATCTAATGACATGTAAATAGTCTGCTTTATTACTCCAAAGTCCACTGAGTCTATTATTATTTATCACTCATTAGCTACATCAGCCAGGAAACGAATCTTGAATAACACAGAAGTGCACATTATAAAGTCCCAGACTGTAGAGGATTAGCTGTCATCAGTTGGCCTGTAACAACACAAATCATTGATCTTTCATGCTTTATCCACAATGTTGAATTTGTTGTAACATGAAAATTATGTAATTTTATTAAAAATAATTCTGTTTTTATGAAAGGATATAATGTCAATTATTTCATTATGCCTTTTCATTTTCTTAAGTTCATATAATCAGTCTCAACTTCACTATGCAATAAGAAGTCATTCATGTACTCATCATATTTCCATTCTTGTTTTCTATAATTGTATCATCTGAGCCATCCGTATTATCATGTTAGTCCAACATTTAGTTATGTGCCCTAAGATCCTGTCTTGTTATCACCATATTCACAGCGATTAACACAGCACCTGATATTTAGATGGTTTTCAAAAATTATTTGTTGAATTAACCAATGAATTAGCACAAGCTTGGCAGAAGTTTGTCTTTGATTATTATAATTCAATTTGTCATTTATTTTCCAGATTTTAGTTTGATTATTCTTTGGAAGAATATAAAGTAGCAACCCCCAAAATCATAATCACATTACCTTGATCCAGAAAGAAAAGTACATAGTGGCATCATTGACCAGCCTAAAGTTAAAGAATTTACATCAATATTAAAATCTGAGAACATTTAAAAAGAGTAACAGTAGCCATAATCTTAATCATAATTATAAAATAAACCCTCTAATGCTCACAACAGCTTTGGTATTTAATTTTTAAAAGAGCCAAATTCTTATATATTTAACAAATTCATTGTTCTTCATGACCCCAATTAAAATTTTATTTTTCTCAGTTTAAGCATTTCTTTGATACATATTAGTTTATATTTTAAGAGACACTATCTTTAATTACTTTTTATTTTTACATTACTTTTTAATAATTTTGGTACTAAATAGATCCATATCTACTTAGAAAAATAACACAAAAATTTCATGCAATGAAATACTAAGTTAGTACCATTAAAATATAATCTTGTTGAAGATTCAGTGCTCCTATGGTTTTATTATTATTGTCATTTGACCATTTGTAATTTATAAATTCTATTTATCCTTTTAGCAATAAATTTTTAACTATTGCTTAATTAATTTCAGATGTATGCATATTTTTCTCTCATACGTTTTTAAAGGATTTCATATGGAATTCTTTTTGTATAGCTTTTCATGTATGAATAATTTTATTTCCATTGAATAATTGAATAGTATTTATGAGCTGTTTTTATAACCTGCCTTTTTAGACTAATCACTGGGCAACTTTTTATAAGCCAATTGAATATATTTAATTATTATTGTAAAAGTTTAGGTATGTTAAATACAAGTGTGTTATATTTAATGTACTGAAAAGGCAATTCTCTGTTCATTTGATACCTCTTATGTAATAAATTCTAAAAAATAGTTATTACAGTAAACATGCTGATTATTATCCACACGTCCTTGATTAAAAGAGCAGTAAACAAATTCTTTTCTTATGGTAGTCTCCACATGCTTCTCTTTGTCCAGCATCTTGAACACTACTCCATCTCTTTTGACATGGGTTGATCCAGACTGCCTTTGCTAATAATGACCTGATAATTTATGACTGGCTGTCGGCAGCCTCTAGGACTATAATTTTATTTCACTAGCATTTCTGTATAGTTTAAGGAGACAACAATGCCAGGAGGTAAGAAAAAAAAGAACAAATTCTCTGATCGTATGATCAAAAAGCTGTCCTTTTCATTGTTGTCTACACTTTTTATCTGGAAACTGAGATAAAATCTTGAAAATAAAACTTCCAATATACTACTAGGCTACTGAACTGACAGGTTTTTGGTCAAACTTCCCTATACAAAACTTCAGCAACTGTTTTCTGCACAGATTTTCAAGTGTACTTCAATTCATCTTTGTTCTATTCATCCGTGTGATAAATTGAAGGCATGTGAAAAAGTTGTCTACACACTAGCACTTTTCCTGAACTAGAAGAGTCCGGTGCAATCTTTATTTGGCAGTGGAGTTCTTTTCATACAAATCAGACCCTGAAGAGCAATATTAAAAGATGTCTCATTTGTATCAATAAAAATGAAAGAATAATTGCCTAATTCTCCAGATTAGCTTATATTGTATGCTTTCTCAATTATTATGCTTTTTAATTTTGGATAAATATTCCAGAGAACAACTAAGAGAATGAAAATAAAATGTTTGCCATTGGCTTTTTTCATGTGTATGTTTTCTTGATAACCATAGGAAAAGAGTTATAAGATTCTACAAATGTCTTCATGACTTACACGGTCATGTTTTGTCTCAGGTAAGATTACACTTATATTGGATGATTTGATCTATTGCCTTTCTTTTCTCTCCTAAATAGCCATTATTTTTGTCCTGTTTGCCCTTTGCTTTCTTGAGTAAAATTCAATCCTCACTGTTCTGAAAAGAGGCAGAAACTGCTGATGAACTTTTCAACATTAATCTCACTTATATTAAAAATGTTGCACCCTTCTCAATTGCTCTTGGCTCTCCTGCCTTTCTCTCTGGAAACATATAAGAGACCCCAGTGTGAACGTCCAATCTGAACCTGAAGTGGCAGTGAACATCTCTGGATTTCCAGTTTATTATTGTTTCTGGAAACATTGTTTGCCCCTCTTTCTAAGTGACATTTCAGCAAGCTTTCTATTACTCAGGATTAATTGCTATTGGGGGAAAAAACTCACTTTTTTGCTTAGGCTATTAATAGCAATAAGCCCACATTTATTAATATAAATTCTATTTTATATTTCAGAGACACTAAATGATGTGCTGCATTAAAGTATATTTTTCTTTATACCAATTTTTAAAGCTTTCAGTAAATGATATATTCCAGGTCAATACCTCATTAAAATTATTTTTCTATCATATTGTTATTCATTGCCAAATTATTATACAATAGTACTTTTCTTGTTCTCTTATAGTTACTATTCCACGAAAGTTTTGCTTAGTTGAATTTCACATAGCATTGCTAAGGTAGCTAATTTACTCAATGAAAGCCATTAAATTTTAAATCAATTAAAAAAAATTATGTTGGGACTACCTTACTGCAGATTGATAGCCAGTTTTTTTACATTTTAATCCTTTGTGAACCATGAACATTTCACTTAATATATTAAAAAGATGTTAACTAGCAGTAATTGATTTGTTTTCTGAAAATGCAATTTTTTTAAAAAAAATACCATATTGTTATTTTTGTTCTGAAAAAATAGTCCATGTCTTTAGACCCTGTATTGTTATCTTAATTGGAAATTAACTAGTACTTTTCTGGATATTGTTCATATATTTATAAATATTCATTGATCAACAATTATATGCCATTTATTAAGGGTAAATAATATATAGTAGTTAATATTACATTCTCTGAAAACATACTACTAAAGTGTCAGTCACATCTAGCCTCTTAATTAGTAAAGTAACTATCACACTTTGTATAAATTACTTAAAAGGGATGCTTTAGCTTCCTTGTGATTAATAGTATATAGGACTGATAATACTACCTTCTTCATTGCATTGTTGAATGGACTAAATGGCTTACAGTAATTCCTGGTGCATAAATTTTATTGGTATTGCATTTTCCATAAATACAGTGCTAAAGGAGGTAGATGAGGTTGTTGATGTCACAAAGTTTACAAAAGGTAAAAAATGAATGAATGAAATGATTAAATTCCTAAATGTGATAAGTATAGGGAATAAAAAGAATAGGGAGTTGTGACTTCATCTGGAAAAATACATACTTTCTCTGAAGTAATTTGCTTTTTTAGAGGGAACAATACAATATCACACATATGACTTGAAACTAAGTTGTAAGCCATAAAAGAAAACACGGAAAGAGCTTTATAGTAGACAAAGAGAGATAAGTTCCAGCTGTTAGAATCTGGAACAGTTTCATGAAGGTGTTAGCAACTGAGCTGGGTTTTATAGGATTGCCATGTTTTATATTTGCTGTGTGAACAGAAGATAAGGAACTCCAGGCAGGGGGATGGGCAAAGGCATATATCAATCATAATGTTATACATATAAACTCTTATATAATAAGCCTGTTTCAATTTATTTATTGACAAATAAGAACAAATTTCTATACAAAGTGTTCTCTGTGTTAGTCTGTTTGGGCTGCTAAAATAAAATACTATAGTCTGGAGTGGCTTATACACAATAAAATTTATTTCTCACAGTTCTGTAGGCTGGCGAGTCCACGAGCAAGGCACTGGCAGACACGGTGTTTGGTGAGGGTCTGCTTCCTCATAGGCAGCCATCTTCTCAGTTTAACCTGTGTGGAGGAAGATGGTGGGAGGGTATTTCTGGAGCCTCCTGTTATTCATGAGGGCTCTACTCCCATGACACGATCACCACCCAAAGGCCCCACATCCTAATACCATTACCTTGGCTGTGAGGATTTCAATATACGATTTCAGGGGAATAAACATTCAGATCATAGCAGTCTCCCTCTTTCATATAAAATAAGTTTCAAGGGGCCCAGGAAAATGAGATAAAAGCATCTAGTAAAACAAAATATGACATACTAATAGGATTTGTTTTTGTTTTCTAATTACTGTGAATATGTAGCATTATAATTCAACTGTTATACTTAGTGGAAATTCATAAATTTACTTCAAAGCACCCATTGTTAGAGTACAATTCATAGAGTGGTCTAAGGACCAATGTTGATATAAATACTGGTATCAGTCAGAAATGACATCAGTAAAGAAATTGAAAATGATCATGTCAAAAATTGTATCAAATTTGACAGAATAATTTTAGCTCAAAACTTGGCTTTATATTTTATCTTTTTAATTTTTATAACAATTCATGTGTGTTGTTTGCTATAGAAATTATGACAAAACAAACAAAAAAATTCTGTATCTTTGCCACTGAAAGTTTGAAAACATTACAGTAATAAGCTTTTTTTTTTTTTAGACCACATTGTGTGATACAGGAGTTGATTACCCTTATTGTTGTCATTTATAGAAACTTTGCCACAGACTGTGCTGAGTCTTGGTTGATACTTTGAGCTGGAGATGATGCTGAAAACAGAAAATGAGATCTTAGGCACTAGGTACCATACTAGTAGTTATTTCTAAACACAGTTTCAAAGAGAAGTCAGTAAAATACCATACAATAACCAGGGGCTTAAGTAAAGTTCAAGTAGAATATCCTAAATTTACTTTATACATTTTAAGTATGTATAGATTCTTCTGTTTAAAATTAACTTATAATGGAGAATAACAATTCTTAACAAGATACAAAATCTATCCCTGACCATCCCTGGGCAAGTTCTGGACTTGCAAGGCAAAGGACAGATCCTGAATTCATCTGAATACATTCACCTCAGCTCCACTAAGTCTAAACATTACTCTATATCCTTTCATAAGTCCTTTTAGCTGTTACGAAGTAGAATTTTCTTTTAGGCTACAATTGACGATAAAATTAGCCAATCCTCCTTCATTAAGAGTTTATAATTATATACCAGTTTGCCTATGAATTATCAGGAGACACAGAATAGAACCCTTACATTTCTTGCCAAAAATAATTTAAATGCCAGAATCTTACTTTTAGAGACTGGTGAGCTGCAACTATACTCACTTCTCTGTGACTTTTGAAGTGAAGTAGTAGATCCATTGGAAGATTCTGAAGGATGTCTGAATTGGGGAAACCAGGAATCAAAGAATTTTCAAGATATTAATAATTAATCCCCAGTTTGTTGATACCCAAATTAAAGTTTCATAGCCACAAGAGAGCTGTTTCAGAAAATGCATATATCTCATGGTAACATTTGACGACTGGTCAACAGTCAGGTTACAGTTCTTAGTAACAAACGTGAAGCCAGCTTAAATAAAGCTTGGTGTATGTTATCTTCAGTAAATACTCTCTAGAAATAGAGAATGATTACGGCTTTACTCACATGTTAACATTCTTGAGGCCTATACATCAAACAATGTTGTAATGAAGAATATTCTCTAACATGATTTAAAAAAAAGGTTTGTATAGTTCAGAGTGATTCATGTAATAATTTAGCAGAAAGATTCTGCCTAGGAATGTGCTTGAGAATCAAGAGTGACTTTACCAACGGACCCAATGGCTTTATCTGGGAAGCATAGAGTGGAAACTGATCAAAGAGGCTCTAGAAAGAAAGTTTGTCTCCCTGGAACAGACAGAGAGGAGAAATGCTAAGAAACAGAAAATGTTGGCAGAGAAAGAACATAACACTCATCATTAGAAACCCTGACCTAGAATCTTAGTATAACTTGGTTTAATTGATAGCCATTTCTCTGCATTAATTTTGTTATGCATTACTTAAATCTTCAGTAGTCTGAAAATTAGCATTCCTGATAGTACAGATTATTTCTGTTAAATATGAATACTTTCCTATATAAAGCCAGCAGCGAGAACACACTTACAAGAAACAATATTGTGTTGATTTAAATAAGAATAATGTTTTTATATGAAACAATAAGCGGTTAAAAAAAGGTTCTCAGTCTGTAATTCATTAATTGATTGATTATAGGGAGAGAAGAAGAATTCTTATCTGAAGGAGTTATTTTTTTGACTGCAAATATCACATAGAACTTGAGATAACATCAGCAAATGAGATTTATTGGAGAAAAGCCAGAGTATCTTGTCTCACAAAGAAGTAGAAGTGAAAGGGAGCAGATATCAAGCAGAGTTCATCTGAGATTTCCACCAATTTCATTCTCCGCTCAGTCTTTTTTATTTGATATCCAAATTATAAACTCCCCTGCCATGGAGGAAATTAGCTGCCCTCAAAGTCAGTGACTTTACCAGTATTAAATAAGGGTCTAAGGTATCATCACCACTCATTCTATAAGTGACCATAATGGTGCTTTGTGCTGTTGCTGTAACTTTTTGGATCCCATGCAGAAGAAGGAGACCTTCCACTACTTCCATCCTGTGTAGTTCTAAGGATTGTACTCATGGAAGCTTTGCTTACACTCAGAATTTTATAAAACCTCTTGGAAAGCATTCCTCAGCTTCAGTCATTACCCAGAATTTCATGCCTCTTAAGAAATCTTTACCTTTAGTGCTTAGCTCTCATCTTGAAATCAAATAAGCTCAAAGAAAGTCCAAGCAAATTAGATACCACCCCATCCCATTCATCCTCTCCCAGTCTTCTAGGCCCTGGATCTTCCTCTTATTAAACTCCTGCACCATCTCTCATTTACAAAACATGATCACATGGTGAACTCTTGCTGCATGCAGGTACTAGATGGGGAGTCAAGTGTGGTAAAAGTCCATATGATCTGGATCCCTGCCTGACCAGCTAAAGTGCTCTGCTGCAAGGTGAAGAAAATATCCCAACTTCCTGCAATGTCATTTTCACATGACAATTACAATGAACTTCTTTGTTTTCCACTTTAGGTGATATGATGCTTTAGCTCTGCGTGTCAGTTTGTGTGTGTATATGCACATGCAAGACTTTAATGCTAGGAAAGATATGTCAGAATTAACAAGAAATACTTTCCCTGTAGGATAAGAGTAGCAAGCTCCTCTCCTAGATAGGAATGTCCTTTCACTTTCCCGTAGTCACTTGCTCCTTACACTCAAACTTGGCATCGTGATAGGTAGTGCCAAGTCCTCACCTCATTTGACTCTCAGGATGGGATTGATAGTTGTCTCCATCAGAAGCTCTTTTTTTGTGTGTCTCTATCAGTGCTTTGATATGCTTTGAAGATTAATGCTGATCAACTGCATGGGCAATAAAGTATACTTGATCATTGATTTTACTTTTTCTCTGTTAGGTTCCTTAAATTGTTTGATTTTGATGGTACAGATTTCATCATTTCTCCTTCTGAGCCCTAGAAATTTGAGACATAATCCATAGACATGAACTTGGACTTCTTGTGAATTTTTTTTATCAAGGCCTATGACTCACTACCTTAAATCATTCTGTGGCACACTTTAAATGGGAAAGGTGAAGATATTTTTTTAAATATAATTATTTTATAGCATGACTTGTACTCAATAGAGTTCAAACAAAAAAAATTGCTCTTATTTCTTTTCACTCTCTCTTCAAAACTGCTCAGTGAATACTCTTTGTTCTCCTCTTGAATGAAATGTTATACAGGCACAATAGCTTTTTTCATCCCTCTTGGATAAGAAAAAGTTCTCCAAACATCTTCTATCCCAAGAATACCCTTACTGTCAAGGCCAATTTCCAAATTGCAAAATATGTTACAAATCATATCTTTTGTGCCTCTCCCTAAATGACCCTGGAAAGCCTGCAATGAGGTAAGGGATGATAGAGACTTCTCTTTTATTTCCCCACAACATTTTTGTATTTATTTTCCGCTAGCTTACATTAGTTTCTGACTTATTTAGGGTTTGACTAGGAGAAGAGAAGATTAAGGGGCAGGACACGTGGCCGTTTACATGGCCACCGCTGTCTCGTGGAGGCACTGGTGCCAAAAGGATGGAGTTTAAAAGTTCACTCTGTTGGATAACACTTTTTATATTTCCTTAGAGACTTCCTCAGGGAATATTCAAAAACAATTCATGTGGTATGGGCCAGGCTGCTTATGACTTCATCTCTCAGTTTCTGGGAGCTGTAACTTGCAAGATAGAAAGCCACAATGTCACACTTGTTTGTACTTTACTATGTGAGGTCTCTCTGTGTTGGAGCCCCAGAGCACTCCAGATGGCTTTCTTGGGCAACATCTTTTCTGTGATGACTTCCAGTGGGCTTTGTTGCCTTTGTCATTAAATAAAGAGTAGTGTGCTCCCAATGCATTGCTTCTCTTGGTTCAGCTGTCTCAGGTAAATGGCCACTGTCTCCCAGGCTTAAGTCAAACTTCAGTCAATTGTACCCACAGATTTTGAGGAGCACATAGCAAACTCTCCAAGTGGATGTGTGAATCCACTTTTACCAGACCTGAGGGAGAATAAAGCAATTGTTTCTCCTCTATGGAGAATAGAGGAGAGGGGAAATATCAGTAATTCTATATATTTTTGGCAGGAGATAATCTCTCTTTAACTATCAGCCAAAAATGGTTAGACTCTATAGATGGGTCATGAGCTAAGGGTGGTGAAATCAATTACAGGCACCTACTTTTTCAAGTCCTACATCAGTGGTCTGGCAGGTCTAGTGGTCTAGCAGTGAAACCACCTTTCTTTCACTGACTGACTGGGGTTTGAACAAAATAAAAAGAGTACAATAATTGACTTGTAGGGATCAACTTGGCATCCCTTGCATTCTGCTCAAACTTTGGGTTATCAGCCAAAATGATCAAGAATCTTCTTCTAATCACAGTCATGTATTATTATTATACATCATGAGTAAACAAAGGATGGAAATTCAATCATATCAATGGGAGGAAATAAAAAATGAGATTTTAGATGACACAGTAAAGAAAGCCAAATAAAGGAAAGAGATCTTAGGAGGATGGCCTAAATAGCAGAAAACCTGTAGCATAAAGGCAAAAATATGATTGGCTAAGTCAAACCCATCTTACTAGGTGTTCAGTTAGTAAAGGAGAGACTAGGATGAATTTATGCAATTTTAATAATATTTTAATATTTTGATTATATTTTTAATATTTTAAATCCCAACACAAAGGACTAAAAGCAAAAATATAATTGAAAATATTGTTTAGAAAATGAAAGATGATTTTATACAAATAAAGATTTTTTTCAGAAAATAAGGAAACTTAGCAGGTTTTAAAGACAAATAAAAGCATTTCTGGATGTCTTCTAATGTCAAAATGCAGTTAACTGTGACTTTAATCTGGCTCATATGAAGTATGAACAAGTATGGCATTGTGGTCCCCTACCATGCAAATTGCAGCATTCTAGAAAATAGCTTTTGCAAAATATGTTATTTGCAATGACTCTGAAACTGAATATTTTGAACAATTATTAGCTATATATTTATTACCACCTTTCACTGACTGACTGGGGTTTGAACAAAATAAAAAGAGAACACAATAATTGGCTTGTAGGTAATTTTTTACAGTCTAAACACAAATATCAAGGTTGGGATCAGTAACCTGAAACAGTCAATGGGTATCAAAGGAGAAATTACATTAGTAAATAGAAAGTGATGAGGTAACTTCATGCTAAAGAATTAAACTGATAGTAATATCCCATTACCATGTGTTTAATTTTCAATGTAGGTAGACTAGTCTTGCTCCTCAATTGAAAATACAGACATTCATTTTCACTAATTCAACTTTTCCTATATGCTAAAATTGATGGCAGTCAATCTTGAGGAGTGATAATCAAAAGGCATGACTCAAGCAAAACAGTCATTCCGATGGATGAAACTTGCAGAAAACAGAAGCTGTTGTACAATTTAAAGTAGCATTGCCTAACTTTTGAAATTATCAGTGATATCTTTATTAAAATTTCAATTGAAGTCCAAAGCAGATGATTTTGTAAAAAGTTATTAAATAATCATGAAAAAGTAGCAAATTACAAAATATTTGAAATATAATTATTTGAAAATTACTGTAGAAAATCTTTGAGGAATGACTAAAAAAAATGCAGAAGACAGTTGATGTCTTTGTGCAGACTGCTATGAAAAAGTACCATAGATAGTGGTTTATAAACAACAAATATTTATTTCTCAAGGTATTGGAGGCTGAAATTCTGAGATAAAAGACCCCATATGGTCAAGTTCTGGTGGGGGCCTTCTTCTGGGTTGTAGATGGTGATTTTCTCATTGTCTCCTCACATGACAAAAAAAGTGGTAGAGAATCTCTGGAGTTCCATTTGTAAGAGCACTAAGCCCATTTATGAGGTCTCTGCCTTCATGACTAAATTACTTCTCAAAGGCCTTCGTCTTCTAATATTATTACATTGGGAGTTAGAATTTCAACACATGAATTTTAGAGGACACAAACTTTCAGTCTAATTCAGCTGACATTCAGATTGTCCTTATTTTCATAATACTAAAGAAAATGAATGCTTCAAGTTTATAAGCATAATATGAATTCTGAGAAAGTCAAAGGAGGAACTGTAAACAGAAGGGTCAAAAGAACCGAGCAATGTAATCTGGACACATGACTTACGGTGGAAATGAACATGGACACTCAATAGCAAGTCCAGTCAATCATTTGCTTTTCTGATAAGGTTGCTACTCTTAAAAGATAGAAGTAGTACAAGAAATTTGCATCTACATTTTTTCAAACTATTTGCCAAAAGACTAAATAATATTCTTGGAGACAAGATGAGGAATTATAATTCAGTTTCTTTCCATATATTCATATAAGTGGCTGGCATATTGTGCTCACACTCTGATTATCTGGAGAGAGGTCATTAAATAATGGAGTGATTTGGGAATTGTGATGTATCTGTCCTGTCATTATAATCTTAAAACAACAAATTATACAGACACATGGATTTGTGAATAAACAACAGTTCAAAGAATTGAATTTGATGAAAGAGTGAGAAATCAAAGTTTTTGACAATTTTGAACACAGGGCTGACATGAACTACAGGAAATTTAATGGATGCCCTGATACTAAAAGAAAAAAAAATCAAGAAAAAAGCTTCAGATTAGGAATTGTAACACTGTAGGTGATTTTTAAAAATTTTGACTGGAGATGCCAAGGATAATAGATTAGATGTTTTAATATTAATACGTAAAATAAAAATAAGAGCCACACATATATTGTTTTAGAGTCCAATTAAAAATACCTTTTTAGAAGACTCTTTGAGGACACATATTTTAAAATGTTCTCCAATTTATTTAATAAGATATAAATTATAGAGAAATGTAAAGATTATAAAAGAAAAATTAATTATGTAGTTATAAAATTCAATTTAAATTATTTTAAAGTAGATAAGGAAATATCTTTAATACTTATAGGTTTTTCTTATAACACTCAGAATATTATAAAGATAATAATAAGTAAAAGTAAGAATATGTGGATCTTTCAGATATTTAAAGGAAACTGTTAAAAGAAAAACACAGTCATCTTTATGTGTTGAGAAGATTATGAGAAATTCTAAGATGCTGATACTGCAATATTCATTTAGCCAGTATATGTTCTCTATTTCTCTTATCATAATGAAGCTATCTAACTACCTGCACAGAATGTTATAAAGATTAATTACTTCATTTTTGTAAGAGTTCATAAAGTTTAATAATATTAAATAAAAAGATGAATGAAAGATTAAAGTAAGAGGTATTAAACATTGTCAGAATCCCATCCATTTTTGTTACTTACATGGATGAAGTTCAGAATTCATTTGCAACATCTATTAATGCACAGTTAGAAAACATGATAAACTTGTATTAAAAATTTCAAGAATCTACTGTATACATTCGGTGCATAAAAATTTTATGAAAATTTTAATTAAACCTAACAAACCCCACTTTTAACACTTGACTTCCTTCTCATTCATGACAGTGTAGTCTGCATCTTTCCTGGCTCTCTGATCCTTTTTATATCTATCTTCTTAAAGAAGATATTTCTTAGCATTACAACATTTTAAATTTATCTTATACTATCTTAGGCTATGTTTTGAATATATGAGCTGTCATCCTCACTTGGTGGACTTCAGAATCTGTTATTAGCCTTAAATATCTTTTGCATTGTGAACAAAATCTCAAATAAGTTCTTGATGGTACCCCATGGATTTTTTCTAAGGGTTCCACAGACTCAACATGTTCAAAATGGAAATTCTTTTCTTACTTCTAGAAGTTACTTTTTCTAAGAACAGGGTATGTATTATTAGAGTACAAACTCTAGAGTTACAGTACCTAGGATTGTATCACTCAGGTTGAATGACTAACTGTATGATATTGTGCAAATCACTTATATTCTCTGTGCTTGTCTCCTGTCTCTTTATCAGAAAATGGAAGTGGGTGATTAAGAATTGTTATTATAATAGAATGAGTTAATAAGCATGAAGTGTTTTTAATGATGCCTGAATCATAGCAAGCATTAAAAATGTGTTATATTACTATCATTTTTCCTATCTTGGTAAGAAGTCAAGTACTTCTGGTCACTAAGACTCAGAAACATCCTAGCCAACTTCACTTCTCAATCCAATAGCTTACTTAAAACAAAACAAAACAAATTCACCTTGATTTTTATAGTATCATTTAGCCAGGAAAATGGCAATATCCAAACTCATATAGTGATAATACCATGATATTATTAATACTTCTGGAAATCTCTCTCCACTTTGGGCTGGTAAACCTGGGTTGTCTTTTAAATTTGTACAAAAGTTCCACCACTCGGTAATGCCTCCCTCTCCTTCTAGCCTCCATTCCTGTCAGATGAAATATATTACTTCCTTTTCTATAGTACTGTTAACTTAAAAAAATTGTATCAGTTAATGCATGATTTATTTATTTATCTACTACTACATTTGATGATATTCTCTAGGAGGACATAGACCAAACTTATTCATCATTAAATCTATAGAACAGTGTTCAGCAATGGCATTTGGGAAATATATGTTAAATTTCAATAATACTTAAACTGTTTACAATTCTATGTGTGACTTTTCATATGTCACCTCAACAGATCATTCCAATCTTGTTTTCCATTATCTCTTTTTAATAACAAAAAAGAACAAAACAACAAATAACCATATTTATTGTTTCCATGATACATTTTAGCATATCAACACAAATTGATACATAACATACATAACTTGCTGCACTTATACTAAAACATTTGTCATAATCTGTCTCTGTAGGAGTTAATTTGGAGTAAACTGATACATATTAAATTAGGACTTCAGAAGGACCAAAAATGCTTCATTCTTTCAGTAGAAAAATGTTAGTCAAACTGACTTAAAGAAATTCATGTAAGAGAATAAGAATGCCTCTTTAAGGTTAATAAAAAATAAAACGCTACTTTTGGAGCATGTTATTTCTTATAGATAAACATTTGGAAATAATGACAGTGTTATGTTAGGAGTGTGTGTGTGTGTGTGTGTGTGTGTGTGTGTGCACGCACACAAGCACATGTACATGTAAAGAGAGAGCACCAGAGTCAGGAACACAGAAAAGCCTAGCAATTTGGACCCTCTTACTGCATAACCACTAATATTCTCAATATAAGAACATATTTCTGAGTTACAGATCCTTTCTTTATATTCAAAGGTAGCCTTTTTATAATCTTTGTGAAATCTAAACTTTGTGTGTACAACTATAGAATATACCTCACTATGTTCAACTCTAAAGGAAGGTAGTGATGTTTTCCTTATCAGGTTGATTTAGTTGTTAAATAGAATGATGCATGAAATGTAAGTGGCAAAATTGCGTTACATTCTCTATCCTGAAGAGACAATGAGGTTTATTACCTTAATTTCTTCCTTACACAAAACAGCCTCTCAATATATTTCATTCAAGCATGTGCTTCAGTAATATTGCAAAGTATTCAACTTTTCAGCAAATATAACTGAAGGTGTATTTTGTGCCAGGCCAAGAAATATCTCTGAGAAAATAGCAGCAAACGGGAGAGAAAAAGTTCCTGCTTACGTGGATGAAATGTCCACTGGATTAGATGTGTTTCCTGGACATTGCAGATACTTGGCTTGTATTTTTTTAATCTATTCAACTAGCCTATGTTTCTTGAGTGGGGAGTTCAAACCATTCACGTTTATTGAAGGAGTTGATAAGTGGGGTGGACTTCTGTTCATCCCACTGAGTAGAACTTTATTGCTCTGTTTTATTTGATCAACCCCCATGTACACCTATAGTAGTAAAACTCAAACGAAACCAAGCAGGTGGGAGGGAAGAGGGGAGGATGGGTAAATTCACACCTAATGGGTACAATGCATGCTATCTTGGTGATGGGCACACATATAACTTTGACTTAAACTGCACAAAAGCAAATCATGTAACCAAACTGTTTATACCCCTGTAATATTCTGAAATTATAAAGAAAACTCCACTGTAGGAAATAGGCTTTGAACACATAAAAACATATAAATATATAACTCTACTGTGATAAATGTTATAAAGAAAATACAGGGTGTTATGAGATTTTACAAGAAGGGACTTTGATATCTAATGAGGAGTAATGACTATCATGAAGGAATTGATATTTAGGCTAAGACCTGAAAAATGATTAGGAGTTGGCTATGTGAAGTGTTTAATTAATATGTTACAAGCAGGAAAATCAGCTTATTAATGAACTTGTTGGAATGCCTTATAAAACAATTACAGAATGAAGTATAGTTGATTTCTACTTTTTTATTTTAATACATACAATATGATCAATTACCTACTATTTATGGAATTAGTAAACATACAAAATAAATAACAGTCCAGTAAATAAAGGCCCTAGGATTTATTTTCAATATCATGTGAGTTGCTAGATTTCAGATGGAAGAATCTAAGAAACTTACCTGAATAGCTGAAATATGATTGAAAATTCTGAATATCAATTGAATAAAATATTTGCCTCATGTTGATTATTCAAAGTCTAGTGAATGACTTAATATGTTTATATTAACAATTGTTAGCCATATAAGATATTCTGAATTGGAGATCAATATCTCAGATTGATTTACTCATGAAAAATTTCATATACCCATGGAAGCAATGAAGATAGTTGTGAAGTTGCAGAATATAACCAGATTGGCATAGTTCTGGGCTTTTTTTTTTTTTTTTACCCCAACACATCTCAAAATGTAACTCATTAAAGCAAGGAGTACATATGATGGGGTGGGATGTGGGGTGGATATACAAAGAAAATACTTTTGAATCAGACATTTCTGGTTGAAATTACATCATTATTTTTATGTATCTGTGGGACCCCTGGCAAGATATTTGATTTCTGTGTTCTTCATTTTCCTGTGATTCAAAATAGAACTGATAATACCTCTGAGGGCTTCTATAATTAATACTATTGTTGTCTCTGATAAATTAATTGTTTTGGCTATTAGGACCCATTTTTCTAGTGATCACAGTGCACTTGGGGCCTGAAGTAGTAAACAGAAGATTGTGTAGAAAGAATCTTATATTTTATTAGTTTCAATGTGTTCTCCATGGCCTTGGAGTCTGGTCAGGACCTATAATAACACCACTAAGAGAAAGAGAGAGAAATTTCACAAATCTATTATAAGCTGAAATTTCCCATTTCTCATTCTGTATTTTTCTATCTCTAGCAAAAAACTATAATGATCAATATTATATTAGTATTATTGGGTGAGAGGAAGCAGAAATGGTGACTATGTTTACCTGTATTCTTTTCCATTGTCCTAAGAAGTACTTTCTTACAGTATCCTCCTAAATAAAACCTTTATACTTGGTTATAGTGTCATTTGCTTCTTACAAATGGAAGAATCAAGAGTTACTGAGATATATTGATATTTTATTCTCTATGCCCCAGCATTAATAATTAAGTCAAGGCACCAAATTATTTAGATGCTGTATATCAATCAATGAAAAGTGAAAATTGTGGTAACTGTGACTGGATACGCTCAATAAATAAGGAATTGCAAAGAGGTATAAAATTATGTGTTGTACAGTAGAATGGAACTGAACTATTGCCTGAAGCCGGGAAAACCTGTAGCTTCCAATTCATGAATTTAAATCAGAAGTGCAGATTACTTTTTAAGTCAAATGAAGCAATCCTAATGCAAGTAAACTCAGTATGTAAGTTTGCTTTTTTTCTTTTGCATTATGTGAGATACTACTGTAGCATATACAAGGGCTGTCCGGAAAGTATCCAGCCATGGATACAATGGCTGGATATTTCTGGACAGGCCTCATATATCTATGTATCTATATATCATTTCTATATACCTTAGAGGGTTTTGTGATGTGCATATGTGTATGTGTGTGTCTGTGTGTTTGGATATGGAACTGAAATAATGGATATAAACATATTTTGTAGAAAACAATGAAGGTTTTCTCTTTGTAGATTCCAGCTTTTCTTTATTTACAGAAGTTTCCTGAACTATGAATATGTTTTCTGGAATTTCAGTTATCATATTGAAGTTCAACTCTTTCTCTATTTTAGGTCACTCATAGTTGAGGTAACAAACAGATAATATTACATCAGACTCACATGGATCGAAAGTGTCACCCAATATCAAGCTTTAATACTTAATGTCAAGGATAAAGGAAATAAAAAGACTCAGACAAAACTGAGAGTTTGAATATGCACTTTTGGTCCAGAATAATAGACGTGATCTATAGGTAAGTTTCACACAATCACTTCCCACAGTGGCAACAATTCTATTATGAACCATCTCCATTTTTAACCCCAGAGTTGCACAGCTCTCAAGGAAAACATCCCTCAAGATCCTAAATTCTGTTTACTATAGGGAATACTTAGGCAGGGATATTTTGTTAAGGAAAATTCAGAGATAAGTTATCTTCCTCCCGGAAAATAACATTCATCTATCTTCTATATAGATTCTAGTTATCAGCCCTTTATTGGATGTG
>CAUYRT010040635.1:0-32448 GCA_963574885.1 Lepilemur ruficaudatus
TTCTTCTTAAAATAACTCCAGTCACTTGGTTTGGCTTGCCCCTAAGCCTTTTCTCCTTTGATTCATCCTGTAGAAATAAAATAGAAATATATGTATATATATATGTATATATATATATATATAAATGTCCACATGGAGCCAGCCTAGTTTCATTATCTCCTGTCCTGTACAAACCCAGATATGGTTAAGAACCCAAGTATTGCCCTTTTCCAGAACAGCTGACCCTGCCCCGAATTCTTAGCACTAATGCTGAGATCGAATGGAACCCTAGGAAAATTTATATTTGCAGAGGTATGTAAGCTATCTTCGTGTAAATTCCTGTAGGGGTTAAGCCCTAATGACTGAGGAAGATATAAAATGGAAAAATCAGATATAACTGTAGAGGATTTACTTGTCATAATTTCCTAGCAACCTCTTAGTTTTCAGGGCAATGTTTATTTTACATAGTGCTTTTCAAAGTGATGCCTTTAGTGTTATTGCTATGTAACGTGGCTAATTTTCTCAGTAACATATGTAGCCCAAGGAAGATCTATGATAAGACAGGAAAATGCAAATTGTCAATAATTGCACAGTACCTAGTTAATTACATTTTAAGCAAGAAATGTGTTTTCCCCATTTGTTGTATTGCTATTATATTTATAAGCTACTTCGCCTCTCTGGAATTTTGTTTTGACCTCTTTAGAAAAGAGGGTTTTAGCCTGAGCTGCTATTATATTTTTCCTTTGTTTTTGTTCATTTAGCTTCCACCTACATCACTCCTGTACATTTAGCTTTATCATTCAAACATTTATTCTAAAAAGCCATAGAATTTTCACTTTCCTTCTGCTGGGACGTTGAATGTTGTCACCACCTTCAAATTAAAGTAGACCTTCCCATTCACAAGGGAACCTTCCCAAGGCCTTCAAGAATCCCCAGTTGATTAGTTTCAAGGAACATTTAATTTTCCTCTCTACAAAACAGTTAACTACAGATGAAAATGTTAACTGCACTCTTCAGATCCTTAACAATTCTAGATATATAAGTTTGTCATTTGTGTTAATATGCATGTAGCCATAAAAACAAAGCCAGCCACTAAAATAAGCTCAATAAATTCAACAGTGTCTTACATTATATTCTGTTGCTAGTAACCTAAATCAGCAAAACTGTTACAGTGATGATAAAATGTGCTGCCTTGTGGACAAAGGTGAAATGTACTACCCAGAAGCATGAAGTTTGGTCACAGTAGCTCACTTGGGAAGGTGAACCTGAGATCTGGGTCAATCTGCAAGGTATCTGAGGACATGGTCTGCCCTCAGACTTTCTAGATTCTAAATCATTTTCCTTCATGGATACGCCCATTTGCAAAGAAAGGCATCCTCCATTAGCATTGTATGTCCATTTCCTCTCTTCAACTCTGAAGACATGTTTTCTCAGCTAAGCGGCCCTCTCCTATTAATTTCACAGCATGGAACACTTCCTAAAATTTACTCCTGGAAAAAGTCAGTCCAGTAATCCCACTGGTTGCTTCACAGAAGTGTTTGTACCTTTTGGCTTCTTCTGAAATCACTTTTCATTGAAAAGTCATTTTTTTTTGGCTGGGCATGGTGGCTCACTCTTGTAATCCTAGGAGGATTGCTTGAGGTCAGCATTTTGAGACCAGCCTGAGCAAGGGCAATACCTCATCTCTACAGAAAAAGAAAAAAAAATTAGGCAGGCATGGTGGCATAGGCCTGTAGCCTGTAGTCTCAGCTACTCGGGAGGCTGAGGCAGGAGGATCACTGGAGCCCAGAAGTTTGAGGTTGCTGTGAGCTATGATGATGCCATTGCCCTCTAGCCCAGGCATCAGAGTGAGACCCTATCTCAAAAATAAAAATGAAAAGGTTTTTTTTGTTGTTGTTATTCATATAAGCAGATAACTACTTACTCAACTTTGACAAACATTTCATTTCGTTTTTCATTTGATGAACAGCTTTTTCACAGGGAGTGGAGCTCATTGAAATGGTTTCATGGGTCACTTTCCTTGTTTCTACACATTTTGTGTAGCTGTTTATGTCGTACAGGACATGAACAACACGAGGTAGGAGCCACTTCCTAACACAACTTTTTAAAAGAATTAATAGACTTTATTTTTAGAGCACTTTTAGGTTTATAGAAAAATTGAGCAGAAAGCACAGGGCTCTCATGTGCCTCCTCTCCCAGCAGAGATTCCCTGCTAACACTGTGCGCTGGTGGGAAACATTTGTTACTATTGATGAACTGATACTGATACATTATTATTAACTAAAGTCCATAATTTGCATTAGGGTTATTTCTTTGTCTTTTAAGGTTCTGTGGCTTTTGACAAATACATAATGTCACATATCTACTGCATGTATTTTATAGAGATATCAAAAAGACAAATTTAATGCATATTATGGAATACTGCTAAAATAAACAGTGTGATATATAATAGTTTCACTACCCTAAAAACACCCTGTGCTTTATCTATTTATTTTTTCCCCTTCTGTTCCCTCCCCTGAAGCCCTGGCAATCACTGATCTTTCTACCCTCTCTATAGTTTTGCCATTTCTAATACAACTTTTCACTCTTCAGACTTTTTTACTTTTTGGCTAAGAACTATGTCTTTGACTTAATGTTATTTTCCCTTCATTTTCTTCACTGAACTACCAGAAGATTTTCTTTTCAAGAAGAATATGAATTTTACCACCAAAAAAGTTACTGTGAAGGCAGCCAGCTATACTGCCTGTAGCACAGTAATAGCCAGTGTAGAACAGTAATAGCCAGCCTGACGTGTAGGTGTTTCAGGACAACCTAGGCCCACTCACTTGCTAAGTGACTCCCGCTTGCATATTACACTTTGAAGCATAAGCTGCAAACTTATTCCTTTACAAAATGATAAATTGCTGCGTGGCATGGACCTCCTGGTGCTCTTGAGGATGCTCCAAACCACGAAGGAAACCAGTATAGCTGAGCAAGTCACTGAGGCTAATTTCTAGCAAGATCAGACAGGTTTGGTTGCTGCCTTACTCACCCACAGCTTTGCTTGATTCGTAGCATACTAAATCAACAAGATGAAATGGTAACGGTGACCTCCACCTGGGTGTCTTAGAATGGGAGCAAATGGAGATCAAAATCTCCTCAATAATGCTACACTGCTCTCAACCATCCTTGTACCAGGAAGACTTAAATGCCTTCCAGTCCCCTGTTCTTCTGTTGTCTTTTATGTCGTGTTGTGGGTTACGTTTCTCATAAACTACTATACCCAACGAGTTCAGTTAATCCAAGCAACACTCTCACCAGTTACAGGCACCTAATAATACGGTTTCTTTGGTTATCTGGTTAAATGTAGTGCCTGCATGTATTTTACAGAGAGACCAAAAAGACAAGTTTAATGCATATTACGGAATACTACTAAAATAAACAGCCTTAGATTGTACCACCCATGGAAGGTTGAAACAATCTTTTTTTTAAAAATTTCATTTCTATGTTTAAAAGGGGGGGGACTATTTTCATTATTTGTGGGTTATGTTCATGTTTTATTGCTTCTTTTAGTTCTTATATGGTTTTAAAATATTTTCTTATATTTTCACCTTTCATGAAATAAGTAACATTGATTAAATATAGACACAGTTAGTTGTCAGCTCCCGTGACTGCAAATTTAGAGAACTATCCCAATTTCTTTCTTTTGTTATATTTGGGTTAATGAAATATTTTGACTATTGAAATAATGTGTTTATAGAAATAAAGTAACCCTGGTGACACACTTATTAAGTTTGTATCAGAGAAGATGTAATAGAAACAGATAAGGAACACTTAGGAGTCCTCTGGGCCCTTGATAGAGGAGCCTTTCTTTGGCTTTATTGGAACATTCAAATCCAGAAATAAGAGTTATCTAAGACACACAGATACATGGACTAGGGAAGCTGATAGGACAAGGTATTATTCTGAGGATGGGAGTTGGGAGAAGGCAAGAAAGCCATGTGGCCTGGGCCCTGTATTTACCAAGGACCTCAAGTTGAGGGGCTGTCTTCAAATAAGTTTACTCACATAGCCACGAGAAACACTGACAGCGCTAAAAGATACTCATCACATACCTTGTATAGCTTGTGTTTTGTGACTTGTTTCAGCATCTTCCCATCTATCAGAAACCCTCCAAATGAAAGCAGCCAGAAGCCCTTCTCACTTATAGGAGGTATAGCATGGTACCTTCCATAATTTTTAGGTCATTATAAATTTCTTTTTAGTAATAAACATTTTCCCCATGACATCCTATAAGGCAGATAGAAACAAAACTACTATCCCAGAATCAGAGGTCACTGACCAGAGCCTCCTCCTGGCCATTGAGGTGGTCCCTAAGATACCTCTGAGGATATGTAGGACGTCCAGAAAACAAGATTTTGAAACTACTGGACTGGCTGAACGTCCCTAATTTATAGATACCAAAATCCAGGCTCAGAGAGGTTAGGTATCCTACTCAAGATTGCCCAGCTGGGGGAAAGTAGACCTATAGATACTCAATTGAACACTTTTCCACCAATAGAAATTGCTAAATAGTAGTTTCACTTTGATCCCATGTTATTCTGGTTCAGAGGCCCAGGGTCCTCAGGAATGATGGTGTCGGGAAGCTGTTAACACTGGCCCATAAATAAATCTATATGGAAAATGTAACGCAGCAAGTCATATTATACAATGATGTGTCTAAATTTTTAATACATATCACTATCTAGTCCAACTGTCATTTAAAACATATTTCAATGAGGTTATAATAGTAAGAACTATGTGTGTGTGTGTGTGGACTCTGGTATAAGTCCACTCCTGCATGAATACGTGTAGGTAGTCACACCTGAGATCATATGCACACATGCTCAAGAAGAAGGCAAGGAAAGGAGCAGTCCAGGGTGCTCTTTGAAACGTTGCAGTCATTTAGTAAATGTTTATGTAATAAATTCCAGATTCTGGACTCATGCTAAAGCCCTTGGAGACTAGTAAATGCTTTCCAGAAGGGGCTTTTCAGAACGTGGCATCCTTGCAACTTCTTCCCAGATGTCTTTTTTGTTCTTTTCACTTTCTTTAATTCCTTCATCTCTCTTCTTAGTGAACCCCAACTGGCTCTTTGCTATTACCATAACCTTTCTGCTTTTGAGCCACAGTCCCTTGAGATCTTGGAGAAATAAAAAGAAAATAGAAGCTTGTCTGGACTGTAGAAATTTGGAAGTTTATTGATCTGTTTTTTTTTTTTCCCCCAAGAAGCCAGCTCTGTACTGCCTCAAGCCTCGCTTAAGGAAATAATACACTTTTTAGAAAGCTTATATCATCTGGCCTGCAGTTTCTTGTTAGCACATCTTTTTTCAATTCATTTCCAGTTAGGCAACTCCACACAAGGTAATTTTGACTTCACAGCCCCTTAATCAAAATACCCCAAATGGCTCATGCCAGTTACATTAGTCATTGTTTAAAGCATGTAGCAACGGCAAAAATCATTCATTTTCCGTTAGACTATGATTGTTGGGCTAAAACCTATTTTGTCTTGAAATTAACCTGTTTCTGACTTAGATGCTTTTGGGGATTTTCTGAGGCCACCCCCTTCTCTGCTTCTGGCTTTATCTTTCCCGTGGTGGTGTTGAACATTCTGAGGAGGCCTCCCCCTACCACGAGTTGTGTGCTATATACAGCACGTCTTAGAGTGAGCAGGAATTTTGAAAGTAGATCCATCATCAGAGTGACTAAGGTGATGATTCAGAGCAAAAAGGAGAAATACCATTAGAAATAAAAGTAGCTTACCCATTGGCTATTATACTCAATTCCACAATATTCCTACATTAAGCAAAATGCACATGATGTTTTTTCTAGCAACTGTTGGCCACAGGCAGTGCACCTGTCGATCTTCAGGGCAGCACAGGTGTGACCATGAACTGGGTTGTAAAGCACAGAAAGGACAAGAGAAAAGGGACCAGGAGCGGGCAGAGCTAATGGGCAGACCGAAGCGACAGACCAAGAGTACTCTTTGATGTTTGTTGTGGTGTATTAGATGCATAAATCTACACATACCCCACTGCATTTTTGTTACATCTTTGCGTTGCTGCATCAGCGACCAATCAGCATTACACTTCACCCGACAATGTCCTTCTCAGCACCTGTCTGCCTTCAGGTCCACTTATTATATTTTTACTTTCTAGAAATGCTTATTACTTTAGTTTCCTTTTTGTCTATGCAAGATAAAGCTGTGTTTTGGAGAAAATTGTGCAATACAGTTTAAAGACAGGTTTTCTCAGTGCTCTATCTTCAGATTTAGCCTAGATTTCATTTTGGAATATTTGAAGGCCATTGTCAAATACATATCACCACTCATTATTTTTCATTTGATGAAAAATTTTCCTAGTAAAATCTAAATTTACATAGATATAACTTGTTTAAGGTATTTATTAATATATATGACCCCAGATCTGGAAGAGTTGAAACTTCTAATAGCACATTGACTGTATCTATTGTGCTATATTGTCATACTACTATATGTAATTATATACTTATAATAACAATTACATAATAATATAATTCTGTATTATGTAAGAATACTAATTACATATGATAATTCACATATGTAAATTATATATAATTTGTTATACCATATCATTGCCAGCGGACAGGCACTATAATTACATTATTTCTATAATCTAAATTTGCTCAGGGTTCATTGACTAAATTTATACACTGTGGATATAAATCACAGTTACAATTTAAATTCTCTTCCTTCATAAGCCCTCTTCCATATAACCCCCACCTTATGCTCCTTGGAAGGAAAGTCTTGTTTCTACATAAGCATGTGTTATTTTAATGTTTTTGGTTGTATTCCTTATAACCATTCTTACTGAACGACTGAAGTGTTAGAGCTGGAAGAGACATTGAAGAATGGTTTGTTAACTGTGGGTAAACTGAGGCTCAAAGATACTGAGTGAAGCATCAATCATGCCACTCTCATTGTTACCATTCTGTTCTTCTTTCCTAGGTGCCCTCAACATATCCAGACCTCAGTGTAAAATCCTGAGGCTGAGGAGATACATTCAGGAATATCCCTCTTCCTACCCAGAGATGGGGTGACTTGCCAAGAATAGAGAGGAGGAAGTAGGTTAAGGGTGACCTTCACATTCCAAGTGGGAAAGCAGCTAAGCCCACTGACCCCTTCCGTAGTCCTTGTCCCACCCATGGTCTTCTCTGTGAACTTGGGGCTTCCATCCCTCTCCATTGCTGTGCCCACCCTGGGTCCTTGCAGGGACTCTTAAGGGGATGAAGTGTTTCTTGCAAGAGCCTTGTGGAGAGAGAGGAGGCAGGAGCTACACAGGTGTATCTCCATGCAGCTCAGACCCGGCTTTTGGGGCTGCCCATCTAATATCAGTTGGCTGTTTGCCTCTGCAGAGGGAAATTCATCATAGAAAGGAACTCTCTCGCATACAACAATTTAGAACACAGCCTGAAGCTCAGAGAGGGAAAGGAGAATAGTTTATACCTATAAATGTATTTAAAGCTGAAGTGAGTTGCTAGGTAGAAGCCATTGTTTTATATAAAAATCTGTACTCTTTTGTCATGTTTATTATATTCCTTTTTCATTATAAATAAATTTTTATACATTCATACAAAAGTCTGACTTAAGTTGCATCCAGGTTAAACAGAATGTAGCGTAACACAATTATTCCTTGCTCCTAAATCAAACACTATAAAATATAATATTTTATAATGTTCCATTACCATACCTAAATGTACAAATTCTTTTCTTTTATTAAAGGAAATTTTAATCAAAGATGCTTTGTATCAAAGATGCTCTGTCTCATTCCAGTAATATTTTAAGTTCTAATTATGACACACATAATCTGCTTACAGAAACTGTCCATCTTCCTCCTGGTTATTAGTCGAAGGAAGGAATCAAGTGTTTTCTTTGACATAGAGCTTAGGGAAAGACTTCTCTCATTTTCACTCCAGCCTGTTTCCATTTCTTGAAGCTCATAGGAATGGTGGAGGAAATGTTCAACCATTGATACGTCATTGTTTTCTCTTTAAATGTAAGTTTTAACACATAAATAGAAACAGATTCCTCTCTTCACACCCCCAAACATGAATGAGTAACCATAAAAGAGGAAAAGATTCAAGTGCAATTATGTAACTGATGTATTGAATGGGTGAACTTCACAGGGCAAAATCAGCTAATACAGCTATTTTCCCACAACATTCTTTAAATAAACCTGTCCTTCTTTGAATCTGTATGCTGGATGCCATCACAGTCAGATCCTAGTTTATTTATTTATTCATTCATTCATTTAGGTACCATAGAGTATTAGATTAGTGAAGGTTCTTTAAAAACAAACAAACTTACTCCAATTTAAATAGGAAGGTACGAAGTGTTCATCCAGTTCCAAGCCTCTCCCTCTGCATCGAATACGGCTCAACCAGTGATCCACAGCCAAGGATGCAGTGGAGGGGAGCATGGCTTTTTCCTCTCTATCTTTGATGTGTCTCTTTCTCCACTCATTCAGGAGGAGACGTAAGGGTAGAGATAGTGACAGGTAATGGTACAGAGTCATTTCCACAGGGTCCCCACATTGCACAAGTCCATGATGGGGGAAGATAGGCTCCAGCTGAGCCATTAAGGTCCTTCTCCAGCTCCCACTGGAGAAGGTATATCTCTGTGTTCCCCACATCTTTGCACAGAGAGGTCCTTTCAGTCTGCTTTGAACCTTCTTCAGCATTGGGTTGATAGCTGGGAAGCTCTTGCTTTTCTAGACTAAAGAAATACAATTTGCTCCCATTATTGTCTGTTCTCCTCATCTTATATTTAGGGTTTGTTCCACTCATTTTCCCACCCTCATCTTCCCCAGATAAGGAGTCTTGTGTTCACATGTGCTCCCAAACTCCAAGACTTCCCAAGCTCTGCCAAGAATTCTATTGTGCTCTTCTTCTCTGGTAGGAGCATGGGGCAGGTCTATATAGTTTTACTATGGTGCAGGGTGGTGTATGAAGGAGATATAAGTCTCCTCGTCTGGAAAACAACTGTCTATGAGGAGCTCGCTTAGATCCCCCTCACTGGACTTGGTGGCAGGGAATTAAAAGCACAGGGAGGAAGGATAAATTCCAAACTGTTCTCAACTATGAAAAAAACCTTCATAAAGTTTCCTCTTTGTAATGATCTCTTGCCTTCTGTTTTATCAGCTATTAGGTGTAATGATCACTGTACATTTTACAGAGACCTGTAAAGATGTACCTACCTTTTCTCTTCAAAATATGGTAGAATTTATCACCCAGTTCCTCAGCTTACAAGTTTTAAATAACATGCTAAGACAATTGGAGGTCCTATTTCATGTCCTGTTACAATAAAACTCACAATTAAGCTGCAAATAACAAGACAGCGGTTTCAATTTCCCATTTCCTGGCTTTATTTCAAAATTGGCTTATTTGTAGATCCTACTCTAGTGAGAGTTCCCTAGCCAGAGAATGACAGAATGTTGGAGCTTAAAGAAATATTAAAATTTTCCTAGACCAATCACTTTATTTATCAGAAGACAAATAATGTCTAGTAGGTGGGGAAAAAAAAGAAGATTGGAATTGTTTTTAATGATATTTCAAGTAAGAAACGAAACAGGATTTTTCTTAATGTATTCTCCCATCCAAGTACTTACCAGGCCCAACCCCGTTTAGCTTCCAAGATCAGATGAGATTGGGCGTGTTCACGGCGGATGGCTATAGACTCTTAACATAGTATCTAAATTCTACTTAGAAGCTGAATTTTCAGAACCTGGTGGAGACCCAGATCTTGTAGTCATATCCATTTATTTTACAAGTAAATATACTAGTTATAGTTCAAAGATTATAAATAAAATATTTCGATTCCCTGCGCTCTTTTTGTTGAACTTGCAGATGTACTGCATGGGCGCACATGCACACATGTGTATATGCAAAGTTGATTCTGGGACAGAAGAGCAGCAGAGCATTTTCATTGATCCTCCAGTGAAGCATGTGAAAAGGTGAGAGAAGCTGACCTCAAGAGAACACTTTTGCAGATCTGTGCAGTCCCTCCTTTGCTGCTACTTTGAGAGACTATGTACATATAACTTCACATTTTGACAGTAATGTGTTTAGAAACAACAAAACGATAAAATTACTATGCTGCTTTTAAGTGAGTCCATGCTCCAACTGGACAATGAGGAGCCCGGCTTATGTTAGGGTTACCTAATTATAAAACTAGGAAACTGAAAAGCATAATAGTTAAAAGCTAAGAGTTAAGATTCTGGAGTCGCATTTTCTGTGTTGAAAACTGTCTGTTACTAATTAGCTGTCAGACTTCAGTAAAGTTGCTTGAAGTCTGTGCGCCACCCACAGTTTTCTCATCTATAAATTAAAAATAATAATATTTTGTCCATTTTATTTTGATACTATCATAATCACCAAATACTGTATGTGCCTTGAGTTAACATTTAAAGTTCTACTACTTAGGTTTAAATCTTTAAAGATAATAAAACTAACAGTAACATGATAAGCAAAATATTTGTCATTCATGGTATAAATTGCATGAATTTAATAAAAAATAATTTCACATTCACCGTAAGATATAGTATGGTTTGTTTTTTCTGCATGAAAAACATGTTGACAATAGAGAATAAGTATCATGATATAAACATATCAAAAGTTTTAGCCCATTAAACAGTGGTATCTGAGAGTATATTGTGTTCTATACGGTCCTATGAAATATAAAATAGTATAAACCCAATATTGCTAGAATCTAAATTAACAGATTAACAGATGTGAGTTCATTAACAGAATATGAGCTGAAAAGCAATGAATGAAAATGATTGTTAACGTGACCATCTTCTTCTCTTCATTAAAGAATGACTTTTATTATGATATAGTCTTCATATGTTATACCAAGTCCTATGAAGTATAAATTAAGTAGTACTTTGGTAAACAGAATAATGGTCCCCCATTGTTTTAATCACTGGAACATGTGAATATGTTACTTTATATGAAAAAGTGGTCTTTGTAGATGTAAAGTTAAGAACCTTGAGATCTGGAGGTTGTTCTAGATTATATGAGTGGGCCTAACTTAATCACATGAGTCCTTAAAAGTGGACAACCTTAGTGATTACCGTTAAAGTCAGAAGCAGATGTGACTATGGACGAAGGGAAAAAGGATGCAATGTTGCTGACTTTGAAGGTGGAGGAAGGGTTTCAAAGCCAAGGATTGTGAGTGGCCTCTAGAAGCTGGAAACAGCAAGGAAACAGAGTCTGCCCTAAAGCTTCCAGAAAGGAAAACAGCCCTGCTGACAGCTTGATTTTAGCCCAGTGAAGCCCATGTTGGACTTGTAACCTACAGAACTTGAGTGTAAGAAAATAGGTTTATGCCACTGAGATTGTGATAATCTGAGCAGCAGCAATAGACACTAGTACAGCTGTTGGTACCTGGAAGTGGGATGCTACTGTCACAGATACCTGAAATGTGGAAGTGGCTCTGGAATTGGGCAGTGGGCAGAAGCCAGGAGAATCCTGAGGAGTGTTATAGGAAAAGCCTAGGTTGCCTTTAGCAGGCTGTTAGTAGAATATGGATGTTAATGGCTCTGCTAGTGAGGACTCAGAAGTAAGTGAAGTATGGGGTGAAGCAAACATAAATTGCCTTAGAGAATCCCTGAATCATCACGAACAGACTGTTAGTAGAAATATGGATATTGAAGTCACTGTTGGGGATAGCTCAAAAAGTACTGAGGAACTTGTTATTGCAAACTGAAGGAAAGGGGATTTACAGTGGTGGAAAATTTAGCAGGCAGAATAGTGTCCTACAGTTATGTGGAAGGCAGATTTTGCAAATGATTAAGTTGAATATTTAACTAAGCAGACTTCCAAATAAGGGGTTGAAGGTACAGCCTGATTTTTTTCTTGCTACTTATAGTAAAATACAAGAAGAATGAGATAAGCAAAGAAAGAAAAAGGAATCAGGATATAGTGATTTTAGAAATCCCCAGCCTGTCTAGATGTAAAAGACACTAAAATTAAGTGATCTACTGTCAGTAAAGCATGCTGGTAGAGAAAAAGCTGAGGACGTGGTTGTACAACATTTTGCTAATACTTCAGAAAACCTTCAGAATAAGAGTATTCAGTCACACAAAAGGCTCCTTGAAGGGTGTGACTTACAGATACCCTCAATCAAACCAGGAATGTCTAGGAAGCTTAAGAGCCTTGACAGTCAGCCATCTCAGCAGAGCCAAAGCAGAGATGGAATTATCTAGAATAGACCTGTGGACAAGTTTCTTATGTCATGGAGTGAGCCCCTGTGACAGACATTCGTGGGCCATCTGGTAGACTTCATGGTGCTTCGAAGGAGAGAAATAGGAACCAGGGCTCAGGTAAGTGTAGGCCTGTGCCTGGGCTCAGGGTGCACTAAAATTCTATGCTGGAATTGCCTCCCCAACTGGTTTTGTGCACCCAAGGGGAGGAGGTATGTAGAAAATTTCTTGGAGCACTTCTGGTTTTTGGAGTCCATGTGGGGTTAGGGCAATATTGCACATACCAAATATTATCTGGTACTTCCAGTGGGGTCTGGGGCACTCGCCTGTGCTCAAACACTTGTCTTTTTGCAGTTAAATGCATGAATTCTCATAATGGTGGGATAGATCAAGACTGTAAGTAACTACAATTCAGATTTTGCCACCAAGGACATTATGAAAAATACTCTCAGTTTTCAAAATTTGGAAGATTAGAATTTTGGGATTACAGACACGTGTGTGTGTGTGTGTGTGTGTGTGTGTGTGTGTGTAAAGAAAACTGTGGGGAGAGAAAGAGAGGAAGAAAGAGAGAGACTGAAACAGACTGGAGAAGAGGGTGGGAATATTTTAGAGAGACAGATTAATTCTGCCTACATGTGTCTGAGCTGGACCCAGAGTGGTGGATATATTTTTACAGAGAGGCCACAGGGGTAAGGGAACATCCCCAAGGAAGGAAACAACATAGAAAAAGTGACTGAAGACTGAAAGTGGGGGGCTGCGATATGAGGGCAGTGAGGAGGATGAGACAGCTGGACCACGGGTGCTCAGGGGAGAATGGTAGGAGATGGGGCTTCTGCAAGACTGAGCAGGCAAAAGAGTGTGGACTGTATTCTGTACCAGTGTGAACCACCAGAGGCCTCTAGATGGGGAGCGTCATGCATAGTTCTGCCCGTGGCTCTGTGTTAAAGGGTGAGAACATCCAGAAAACAGTGCTCCACAATTTCTCTGGAAGCCCGTCAGAGACCAAAACTTGCCACACCATGGTTAGAGTTCCCTTTCTGGACCCTGATTTGGGTTCAGCTCTCTTCATACATCTGGTTGCCTTCATAGACCTCTGGCCACACTAAGGCGTCCCAATAAAGGATTATTTGGAAGGAGGTTCTGTTTTAAATAAATTATGTTTTTTCCCCCATCTCTTGTGTATTCCAAGTCCTTGGTCTTGCTCTTGCTTTTTCATTTACTATATGGAAATAGGGCCACAGCAGCCATTTCTTCCCCTGGAATATATCGAATTAGGTTCTGCTAGCAGCAGTGGACTCTCCATCTTGGGACAGAGAGAAGATGCTGTTTAAAGGCTGAAGGAACATAGCTAAAATGAGGTCCTCTTCCACCTCCTCCACCTAGCTCCTGCTAACAAATACTGTTCACAAAGCAGGTAGATTAAAGGGGCCAAGAACAAATTGTACACACACACACACACACACACACACACACACACAAATGAGAGGTGAGGTGGGAGTAAAGCAGGAAAGATATGAAAGCAATGTGTTTTATTGTCAATAAAATGTCACATTTTCCTTGAGCCCAGATGAAAATAACTCTTAGTTTTGATACTGTGAGAAGTAGACAAATGATCCCAGGATTTACCCTGCAAGACAAATTGTGAACAGTCAATTGAAACAAAGTCTTGATGTGTATGAAAGCATCATTAGTTTTAATTTTCTCATCTGCCTTACTTGAAATAGATGTTTAAAAGTTGAGCTTAGTCAGATGGACTTATGAAAGAGCAGAATGCTGCAGATTCCCAAAACCAGGTTGCCCTTCTGGAATGCCCTTCGCTATACGATGGGATTTGGATAAACACTTTTGGTGCAGTGCTTTTTGATCTATTAACACAGATGCCATAATTACATCACTTCAAAGCACAGACAAAAGTCACAAGTCTATTCTGAAAAAAAAATTTTTTCTGAGTTGATTTTAACTATACTGCAAGAGCTGAGAAATAGCTGGCCAGGAAAATAGAAGTATGTAAGACACAGAAGGTTAGAATTAGATAAATTATTAAAATCCATATTACACTACATTTGTAGAATCAAAGGGGCAATTTTCTGATATTGGCAGTGAGTCGGTCATCTTTGCCAATTGCAGGATTTCTATCTGTGCTTTCTTTTTCTATGATTATGTCCTTTTTTTGAACCAAAGATGAGGCAGAACTTGGGCACAGACATTTTTGTTATTCACTTCTAAATGGAGTGTTCAACTAGTCCAATTTAGTAAATCAAAGTGATATATGTAAATATAATAAGGACATGACAAGCAGTTAGTACTCTTATAATTTTAATTCCCTTCTAGAAATTCTACAACCTGCATCTATTTGCTTGGACTTCTGACTCTACTTTTACCAGAAAACCTATGGTTATTATTATACTAATTGAAGAAGCAAAGGGCCTTTTTATATAGATATAGGTCCTGGGAACTCTGGGCATGTTAATAAACATGATATACTTCTTTAAAGCTCATCCTGATTTCTGTGGGAACTCTTAGAACCTTTTATTCTATATCATTGTTAGTGTGATAGTCACATTAACAATGTGTGGGTGGCTTTTGTTTTTTTTGGTGATTCCCTGGCCTAGCCACAGTCCTAATCATGTGGTATGCTCTCACTATATATAATTCATAACTCCAGGATGTGCCAGCTGCAGCTGAATCGTTCCTGAGACTCTCATCTAGGTGGGTTTCTTAATGGCTATCATCTGTCATACTCCAGAGTCTGAGACAAATTCTACAGTGGCACACATACCATGGATTAAAGAATTGACTTTACTGAGGACAGAAGAAACTGATGAAGACACAAATTAGCGAGAGAAGAGAAGGCACAGCCACTGCCCTGCCTCCCCATCTTCTTGCCATCCTCAGATGCTTTGCAAAACATGCAGGAAAGTGTCTGTTCCTGCCCTTCCCCATACTCATTCTCTCTTGTTATGGTGCAAGTGTGAGTGCACCTTTGTCAGTGGGGGGGATAAATAGAGATCTTGGTGCCAAGTAGTCTGTTTCAGTGACAGCTGTTTACAAGTATGGTCTGGGAAAAGAGCTGCCCAGCACCTGGTCATCTTGAGGCCCATGGGAAAGTGCAGCCATCTTCTGTAGGGAAGAAGCTCCTGTTCCTGTAGGAAACTGAGCTTTGGCACAGCCCTTCCTATAGGGAACACCTCTACTTCACCCACGACTTGTCCAGCTCAGTCACTGTTTGGACAACTTTTAATAAGAACCAGGGATCCCTTTCAGATACTTCTGATCATTGCTTCTCACACTGCCAGCCCTAGGATAGCACATACCAAAAGACAGTCATCAAAAATTTCTTCAACTGGCCATAAAAGGATATATTTCTGCCTTATGTAGTCCTAGTGATATGCCTACAGCCCCACTCCCAATTCATGCCTGTGCTCATTAGTCCTAGCTTAGAATGTTCTAATAGCCTTGCAGACGATCTTTGTGTCTGTATCTCCTTCTCTGTATTACCAGCTAAATGTGCTTTCCATAGCTAAATTTCCCTAATGACTCTGTTCTTCATGGATACAAACAGTATTTATTCTTGAAAGTTCTTGTCACATTACACTCATCTGCTGATGCACAACTCCCAGCCCCTGCTGAGTCCAGCTCCCTCAAAAATTTGGAATCCCCAGAAGTTCTCTTCCATGTGCTTTTCTCCGTTAGCCCCTGCCTACTTTTGCTTCTCTGCGGGGTATGACAGGGCCCTGATGCTGCTGTGTTCTGCTCTTACTGAACCACCCTTTCTCCTGCTGCTCTGCGGGGCACAATCTTTCTCTGCGGGCCACAACCCTGAGCCTCTGTGTGAGCACCACCCTCTAGGTTTGTAACAGAGAAGGGGAAACCATCTCTCTCCCCTTTGAGCCTGGATCTCTTAAATACTGAGGCCCCTGTGTGTTACCGAGTGTGTTGAATCAACCCATTCAGTGACTTTGTACTGCTCATGCTCCTGTTAGGACCTTGGCCTTTATCTAGTTGTCTACAATAGAGGTGAATTCCAGTATGAGCTACAATGCTAATGCTGAACTCAGATTCCTCTCCATCTAAGGAGTGGCCATCATGTCAAGCTTCTTGAGCCTAGTGCAAGCGTTCCTGGGATGAGTTATGTATTAAGGTACTCCTTATCAATAACCCCACCATCACACACATGCACATGCACACACACACATGCACACACACACGGACATTTCTAATGGAGTACTCCACACATTTTCCATTTATGTCCCAGACCAGTTTTGAATGCCCAGCAATTCCCAGGCTTAACTTAGACATTTATTGCATTTCAAAAGTTGGGCTATGTGAACATCCTAATTTAAACACATTCCATTATACAAACATGACATTGAGAGCTCTTAAAATGGCCCCTGTAATCCTACATAAAATTCTTTTTCCCTCATTTCTTGCTACCTTCTAGATAACAGTGTAATCTAAGTGCACAGCCTTTCTCAACATATTATGCTTCTCACACCTCCAAGCCTCTAGAAGGATTGTCCCCTTCCTGGAACAGACTGCCCTCAGTCTACCCATTTGACAAATTCCTACTCAACCATTGGGGTGCAGTTCAAAAGCCACTTTTTTGCAAAGCATTCTTCGACAGCTGTAGTTACTTTTTTCTCTGGCTCCTGTGGGCACATACCACACTGAAGGACTTGATACTTTTGTGGTAATTACCTGTGAGCAGAATCTCTCATTAAACCATAGCTCCCTGCCAGATGGAATGACCTTGACTTACTCAATTTTATATCTCAATTGAGTGCAGAGAAAATTAGCAGGTGTTCAATGTTTATTAAATAGATGGCAAAGTGTGAAGAAAACAACTATACACGCATCTTTATTTACAAAGCAGACCCATCTTAGCATCCTGAATTAACTTGCCACTGAATTTTCAGATACTCTAGTGGATTATTTGTTCTTTTTCTATCACTGGTTGAAGAGCTACAAAGCCAAGAGGAAGTTTGACGGCTATATTGTATTTGATGGCTATATTGTAACAGTTGAAGGAATAGCCCAGTGTTTGAGTATAAGCAGATCACAAACAAGGCAGAATTTTGAGCCATAGATATAAACCAAAGGTAGACTAGGCAGGAAGAAAATGGAAAAATGACTGAAGGAGAAGTTTAAGAGGAAAAAAGAGCCAGAAGAGCTCACAGTTTGGAGGTGTAAGAAGAAAGATCAATTGCTGAGCTGCAAGTAGAAGACATGGGGCCATAGGAGAGTGGCTGTTGAGTGATGGAAACTGAGCTGCTCAATGAAAGCTCTGTTCCCACCTCTCAGTGTGAAGGAGGCAGCGTGGCACGGGGTTAGGCTCACCCAGCAGTGGATCAGCCACGTGAAGGCCATGGAGACATCTTGGTATTTCATTCATATTAGCAAAATACTAGGAAACAAAGAAACCTCATTAATTTGGATCCTACTAATATAGAATTTGTAGCATTGATGGGATGTGATAAAATGTAGATTTGCACCCCACACAGAATTCACTATGCAAATTTATGGTATAAATAATCTCAAGAAAACCAATAGCTCTCAAGTACTCTCAAGTATTTTTGAAGCCCTGATTACATAAAAGCAATGATTAATTTTCTTCTATAACTAGTGACTAAGTATGTTCTCTATAAACATATCTATCAGTCTATAGTTGGTTGACTTATTTTAAATTATAAATGTATCTGTAAGTAACAGGACTGATTTTCTTGAAAAATATTCATTTTCTTTTCTCGAATGTAGAATGATCTTCTAATCAGATAATGCCAATTGGTAGTTTTACCCTGTTCATTGTTTACGTATCTGTTGAACAACCACTCAGTTCCAAGGCTTGTGCTACCAGCTGGGGCTGCAAAAGAACCAAGCTCAGATCTTCCCTCAAGTTTCTGAGAGTTTAGATGGGAATTTTAACGTATGCAAAAAACATCTGTAACAGAAAAGGTGAAAACCAAAAAGTTCCATGAGCAAGAGGAGGTACGTGTGAATTCTTTAGGAGTTCAGATGAGGGAAAGATTACATTCGTTCATTCATTTGCTTATTATTTTAATTCCAGGACTTTTTAACTTCAGAGGCCATGTAGATTAAAAGGATAGAATACTGTCTGCCCTCAAGCAGTTTACCATTAATAGCGGAGTTGACTGAGGGCGTGTGACAGAAATACACTCATAACTAATTTGTGCAGAAAGTGGATGGCCCACTGCCTGCATGGGATGCACCAACTTCCTCAGTCACCACAAGCTGTGTCTTGAGAGACAGATGGGGGTTCATTAGACAAAAGAGAAGTCCCACCACCATCCTCAACCCCTGCAAGGAACAAGAACCAAGTGAAAGAAAACAGCATAAAAGATTTTGGAAAAACTGGAAGCTGGTAAGGTTAAATGATAGGGAAATGCTTAGAGTGGTGATTTGGCAAGCAAAGCTGGGAATAGATTTATGAAATGGCTTAATTGTCATGATAAGATATATGTAATATGTTTTGGGTTGATAGTCAACCAAATCTGAGGAAAATAAGATCTTGAGGTGATCCTGGGCTCCTGTCCAGCTACCCACCCCATGGTTACAGAACCGTCTGTACCCAGCAAGCGAAGAGGACTAGTTATTTATCACCACACTTGCTGAAGTAACTACTCACACACCTGCTGTTGGCGAGAGGGTAAGGACATCAGCTGAAACCCACGGGGGAGTAACTAATACTAGTTCGAACTGCTTTGATACGTTGAATTAAACATTCCCAGAGTCCAAAGAACCCCTCTTGCCTACATTTCCCTCTGCTCGTTCAGATGTTACCCTTTCTTCCTGCTTTCACTGGTGTTTAACCCCAAATACAAATTGGGAAGGAATCCTCTCAATGTCAGAGTCACCTTACTCCTCTTTGGGGAAATTCCATTTCTCCCTGCCTGGATTTATATGATACTTGATCTCGCCTGACAATAATCCAGGCCTTGTTAACCTTAGTGGGTACTTTTTTACTCATAAAAATCATGTTTATTTGGCAGCATGTGGTGATTCATGCTCTCTGAAAGTTTACAATCTGAAGAAAGAAATACTGATATGACTAAGGACAAAGACGTCACCTTAAGGTAGAAGTAGAACAATTGTTTATTTTAAATTGAGTGGGGAGAAGGAAAAAGGAGAAAAGGGATACGAGGAAAAAGTATGGAGGGGAAACATGGCCCACTGGCCACCAAATGAAAATTGGAATAAGAATGGGACAAGTGAAAAGTTAAAAGAGGGATAAAAATGGATAGGAACACACATGAGGTTTATTTTTCTTTTTGCTCGTTTATGCTTGACTTATGTTGTGTCAAGCATATGTTTCATTCTGACATGTTCTGTCTTGTTTATATTGAAAGTTATCATCAACCAATATTTCCTTTTCAAAATAATGTTTCTTGTAAAAGTTAAAAATACAGGCATCCTTTGCTCATGTGGGCAATCTATTATTTATAAGCAAAGTCTATTTGATTTGTCTGCGGTACCATAGGGGCTTAGCTTCCAGTGTTTTCCATGCAGGTGACTTTATAAACAGAGTTACCAACTGATGTAGTTCTACTATTTCTGTAGATGACACTTATTATTGGGATGTTTCAGTAAAAAAAAAAAAAATGAATTTACCCCAAATTATTTAAAGAATCCCTTGAAAAGTATTTTTCGTATTTTATATGGTTTTCTAGATTTATAAATAATATTTACAAGTTTAATTTAAGGGGTTAAAACTACATTTAAAACTTAGTAATTTAATAAATTCAATATTAATTTTCAATTTAAGAAACTAAATAGATTTTTCTATCCACAAAAAGTCCCTTTACACATAGAAATGTCATTGTGTCTCCTACTTGTAACCACGTCAACCATACCCAAGTGAGATTGAACCCATCATTGGCCATAGGCTGACTCCCCTTCCCAGCTTCTTTAACACATGGACCACTACACTAGAAAAAAAATTTTTTTCCCTTCGGGCCACAGTGTTTTATTACAAAAATAGAATAAAAACTTTAAAAACAAACTGATCCTTTCTAATTTAATGAAACATTTGTTATTTTTTATTGTTTTCTGTGCATGAGCTATATGCAACTTGAAACATAGTTCTTGCAGCTCCCAAGGTGAAAAGACCTGTAAGTTACATCTGCTTCATGAGACCCAGGCTCAAAACTAGAGTGAGTTAACTATAACTCACATGGCAGCTAATGTGTTAAATGACCCTAATTTTATCCCAGTCATTTAGGGTATATAACTTGGAATCCTAATTGGTATCATTCCTCTTACCCTCCAACAGGGAAATCAGTTTTTCTTTAAAGGTTTCAAGGATTCAGTCCTTTCTTTATATGTCCAAAGCGTCTGCCATATTTAAAGCTCTTAGTACTTCAAAATCTGGTCCAATCTTCTCAACAACTCATAACAAGTTAATTTTAATTTTCTCATTTCTCTTCTCAAATTAAGAGGGCTCACCACCTGGAGACATCCCCAGACAACTCTGACCCATTGTGTGGTATCTACTCCATACCCCTGGACACACACACACACACACACACACACACACACACATATAAAATAAGCCCTTTATTACATGTCAATAATTTAGTAAACAATCAATTTTATAATAAAGTTCAACCTAACTCGGAACTCTAAAATCATTTTTAAATTTTAAACTAGATTTCATGGTTCCTTTGTTACATTTTCAAACATTGCTGATTTTTTTACATAAGTATTTAAAATATCAAATATGGAAATTTCATGACCTGCACACTGAAGTGCTAATGCTATGCATTTTATTTATTTCATTTTTAATTCTACACTTTCCCATGGGTAAAAACCACTTACTCATTAAGAGAAAAATTTGAACCATGTGAATGATGTAAGGTTGATTATTAACCAGTGATGTTTGAATGGAACTGAATCTCTGAAATTCATGTGTTCCCAGGGTGACTCCCCTTGTGGCACATATGGGTACACTGTATACTTTTTATGGTCAAGATCATTACTGGGGATTCAGATTTCCTCCCTTTCACCTAAGTCTGGTTTCCAGATTCCAATTCCCCTTGCCTACATCTGCATTGATACAAAGGTTGCAAATATCCTTCACTACTAGATTGAATTCCACTTGTCTGTAGCTTTCAGGACATTTATAGGACATATAGTAAGTAGTGCTTGATCCTTTGCAGAGGGAAGCCTGCCCTCATGGCATGATGACAGCTAACTGTCTCACAGATCTCTTAAATGCCTTCTGAATTCTCTTTTCTTTATTTTTTCACATCTTTTTTGTCTTGTTAGGCCCCAGTTGTAAGAATGTTAATGTCATCCATCAGCTGGTACATAGTCCACATGCCATCATCTGACTCAGCAATCTCAGTAATACAGTTCAGCTACTGACAAAGCTAGAGATGGATTTGGGGTGGTCCTCATAAAATGTGGATGGAGTCTTCATCCATAGAAATGAGAGCATGTGGAAATGAACAGAACAAATGGTAGAGCCTTGAGTGTTGCCAAAGTTTAGGGGTCAAGTGGAGAGAGGAAAAAGAAATAGAAAATAGTGGTTAGAAGTATGGGAGGAGAGGGGGCAGAGCAAGATGGCTGAATAGAAAACTCCAGCAATTGTCCCTCTGCAGGAATACCAACAATGATCCACATGAGGGAGCACCTTCAGAAGAACCAAAAATCAGATGAGTGATCATGGTATAGGGTTTTAACATTATCTCAAGAAAAGAGGCACTGAAGATGTCAGAAAAGACAGTCTTGCATTGCCAACACCCCCCCTTCCTGATCCCCTGGCTGCATCACGCCTATGTGTCCAGTTGAAAGACAATCTGTCTAGCAGGATTCACCACCTGCTGACTAAAGAGCCCTTGGGCTTTGAATAAATATTAGAGGTAGCCAGACAGTAGTCAACATGGGCTTTGGGTGAGATTGGGCTGGCTTCAGGTGTAACTTGGTACAGTTTTAGCTATGGTGGCCATAATAGAGTTGACTGGGGGAGGAGAGTGAAGTGATTGTGAGACTTTGCATTGGAACCCAGGGCTGCCCCAGCACAGGGAACACAGCACAGGGCAGAACTCTGCCAGTGCCCATGGAGAGGGCATTTAGACCAGCCCAGCCAGAAGGAAATCCTTCGCCCTGAAACCCTAGTTCTGGCTAGCCTCACCACTGTCTGAAAAAAGCAGTCTGGGGCTTGGAATAAATAAATTTGTAAGAAAGTCAGACCCCAAAGGGCAGTCCTTGGGCAATTCCTGCTAGCTTTGCAAGTCAGGACTTGGGGTGATGTGATCAAGTGAGACACCAGCGACAGTGGTCAAGCCAGTTCCTGTGTCACACCTCTCCCAACTCCAGGCAGTGTGGTTCAGGAAGAGTCTTCTTCTACTTGGAGAAAGGAAAGGAAGGAGTTCAGAGGTCTTTGTTTTGCAACTTGGGTACCTGCTTAGACACAGTAAAATAAAACACCAAGGAGATTCCTGAAGATCAGCTCTTGGTTCCTGGATGGCATTTCTAGACTCACTCTGGGCCAGAAGGAAACATGCTGCCCTGAAGGGAAGGACCCAATCCTGGCAGGACTCACCACCTACTGCCTAAATAGCCCTTGGGCTTTGAATAAATAAATATTAGAGGTAGCCAGGTAGTAGTCAACACAGGCTTTGGATGAGACTGGACTGGCTTCAGGTGTGACCTGGTACAGTCCTAGCTATGGTGGCCAAAATGAAGTGCCCATATCACTCTTCTCCCAACTCCAGCAGTCCAGAACAAGAGAGTGAGGGAAGAAAGTGAGAGACTTTGTCTGGTAACCCAGGGAATTCTACCATATCTTACCCAAGTCTACCAAGGTGGTACCATTAGGAGTCTGCAAGAGTCACAGTATTACTGGGCTTGGGATACCCCCAGTGCCGATATGACTGTAGTGACCAAAGACTTAGATCACAACACTGAATTCCCTTTGAATATCTGTAAAGCATTTGCAAGAAGGAGGGGTTCAAACAAGCTTAGACTGTGAATGTTAAAATAACTACTTAGTTCTTAAATGCCCAGACATCAATGAACATCCACAAGCATCAAGAACATCAAGGAAAATATGACCTTACCAAATGAACTAGATAAGGTACAAGTGACCAATCCTGGAGTGATGAAACTATGTGACCTTTCAGACAAAGAATTCAAAATGGCTGTCTTAAAGAAGCTCAGTGAACTTTAAGACAACACAAAGAAGGAATTTAGATGCCTATCAGAGAAATTTAACAAAGAGATTGAAATAGTAATAATAATAAAAAATATCAGAAATTCTAGAACTTAAAAATTCAATTGACAAACTGAGAAATTCATTAGAGTTTCTCAATAGCAGAATTGACCAGGCAGAAGAAAGAATCTGTGAGCTTTAAGACAGCCTATTGGAAAATACACAGTCATAAGAGAAAAAAGAAAAAAGAATAAAACGAAATGAAGCATACCTACAAGATCTAGAAAATAGCATAAAAGGGCAAATATAAGAGGTATTGGCCTTAAAGAGGAGGCAGAGAGATTGAGGTAGAAAGTTTATTAAAAAAAATAATAACAGAGAACTTTCCAAACCTAGAGAAAGATATCAATATTCAGGTACAAGAAGGTCATAGACCACCAAGATGATTTAATCCAAACAAGACTACCTCAAGGCATTTAATAATCAAGCTCCTAAAGATCATCTATAAGGAAAAAGTCCTAAGGAAAGCAAGGAAAAAACAAAAATAAAAACATATAAAGAAGCTCTGATACATCTGGCAGCAGACTTCTCAGTGGAATCCTTACAGGCCAGGAGAGAACAACATGACATATTCAAAAAGCTGAAAGAAAAAAATTCTTAACCCTAAGAATATTGTATTCTGTAAAAATATCCTTCAAATATGAAGGAGAAATAAAGACTTTCCAAGGGAAACAAAAGCTGAAGGATTTCATCAACAGCAGACCTGTTCTACAAGAAATGCTGAAAGGAGTTCTTCAGTATGAAAGAAAAGGATGTTAATGAACAACAAGAAATCATCTGAAGGTATACAACTCATTGGTACCAGGATACAAATACAGACTACTGTATTACAGTGTTTAAACCACTGACATCTAGAGTAGGAAGACTAAAAGACAAACCTATCAAAAATAACTACAACTTTTTGAGAGATGGATAGTATAAAAAGATATAGATGGAAACAACAAAAAGTTAAAAAGTGGGAGGGAGTGGAGTTACAGTGTAGAATTTCTGTTAGATTTCTCTTTGCTTGTATATTTATTTGTAAGCAGCATTGTCATGTTTAAAATAATTGCTTATAAAATGTTTTTTGCAAGCCTCATGGTAACCTCAAGTGAAAAAACCTATGACAGATACACAAAAAATAAAAAGCAAGAAACTGAAACACACTACAAAAGAAAATCACTTTTAACAAAGGAAGACAGGAAGGCACGAGGGAAGAAACAAAGCATCACAAAACAACCAGAAATCAAATAACAACAGGGCAGTGGTAAGTGCTTACCTATCAATAATAACACTGAATTTGAATGGACTAAATCTCCAGTCATAGTACAGGCCTGGTATAGTGGCTCATGCCTATAATTCTAGCACTCTGGGAGGCTGAGGCAGGAGGATTGCTTGAGGCCAGAAGTTTGAGACCAGCCTGAGAAAGAATAAGACCCTATCTCAACAAAAATCAGAAAAGATTAGCCAGGCATGGTAGCACATGCCTTTAAAGTGCCTTTAGTCCCAGCTACTTGAGAGACTAAGGCAGGAGAATTGCTTGAGCTCAGGAATTTGAGGCTGCAGTAAATTATGATGATGCCATTGCACTCTAGCCCAAGCAACAGAGTGAGACTTTGCCTCAAAAAGACAAAAACAAAAACAGGAGTGGCTGAATGGATATAAAAACAAGAGCCAACTATATGCTATCTGTAAGAAACCTGCTTCACCTATGGAAACACACATAGACTGAAAGTAAAGGGATTGAAAAAGATATTCCATGCAAATGGAAACCAAAAAAGAGCAGGAGTAGCTATACTAATAACAAATAAAATATATTTCAAGACAAAATATGTAAAAAGAGACAAAGAAGGTCATTATGTGATAATAAAGGGGTCAAATCAGCAAGACGATATATCAATCCTAAATATATATGAACCCAACATTGGAGCACCCAAATATATAAAGTAAACATAGTCAGAGCTAAAGAGAGAGATAGACCCCAATACAATAATTGTTGGAGACCTTAGCTCTCCACTTTCAGCATTGGACAGATCATCCAAACAGAAAATCAACAAAGAAACATTGCACTGAATCTGCACTATAGACCAAATGGACCTAATAGATATTTACAGAACATTTCATCTCTTACATCCACAGCATACACATTCTTCTCCTCAGCTCATGGATCATTCTCAAGGATAGAACATATGTTAGGCCACAAAATAAGTCTTAAAAAATTTAAAAAATTTGAAATCATATCAAGTATTTTGTCTGACCACAGTGGAATAAAACTAGAAATCAATAACAAGAGAAACATGCTATGAACATTCATATATAATTTTTCTATGAACATATGTTTTTAATTCTCTTGAGTATATACCTAGAAATGTAACTGTTGGGTCATGGTTGCACAACTTTGTGAATATATTAAACACCATTAAATTTTAACTATAAAAGGAAAAAAAATAACAAGAGGAACATTGGAAACTATACAAACACATGGAAATTAAACAATACACTGCTGAGTGACCAGTGGGTCAAAGGAGACATTAAGAAGGAAAGTAAGAAATTTTTTGAAACAAATGAAAATGAAAACAGAACATATCAAAACCTGTGGGATACAACAAAAGCAGTAATAAGAGGAAAGTTCATACCAGTAAGTGTCTGCATCAAAAAAGTAGAAAAGCTCCAAATAAACAACATAGTAATGCATCTCAAAGAAGTAGCCAAACAAGAGCAAACCAAACCCAAAATTAGTAGAAGAAAAGAAATAATAAAATTCAGAGCAGAAATAAATGAAATTGAAACCAAGATCAATGAAATGAAAAATTGGTTTTTTGGAAAGATAAACAAAATTGACACACGTTTAGCCAGACTAAGAAAAAAAAAAGAGAAGACCCAAATAAATAAAATCAGAGATGAAAAGGAGACATTGCAATTGATATTGCAGAAATTCAAAGTATCATTAGAAACTACCATCAGCAGCTATATGCCAATAAATTGGAAAACCTAGAAGAAACACATACATTCCTACATACACATAACCTACCAAGCTTGAACAAGGAAAAAAAAAATTCAAAACCTGACTAAACCAATAATGAGTAACAAGATAGAAACAGTAATTAAAATTCTGCCATCAAAGAAAAGCCCTGGACCTGAAGGCTTCACTCCTTAATTCTACCAAGCATTAAAAGGAGAACTAATACTAATCCTACTTTTAAACTATTACAAAAAATCAAGGAGGTAGGAATACTCCTAAACTCAACCTATGAGGACTGTATCACCCTGATACCAAAACCAGACAAAGACACAACAAAAAAAGAAAAACTACAGGGCAATATCTCTGATAAACATAGATGCAAAAATCCTCAATGAAAAAACTGGCAAACCAAATTCAACAACATTAAAGAGAGTATTCATCATGATCAAGTGGGATTTCTCCAGGGATACAAGGATGGTTCAACACAACACAAATCAATGTGATATATAATATCAACAGAATGAGGAACAAAACTCATATGATTATTTCAATGGATGCTTAAAAGCATTCCATAAAATTCAACATCCCTTCATGATAAAACCTCACAAAAAACTAGATATGGAAGAACTTACCTCAATGTTATAAAAGCTATATATGACAGACCCACAGCTAGTACCATACTGAATGAGAAAAACTGATAGCCACTCCTCTGAGATCTGGAACAAGGCAAGGATGCTCACTTTTACCACTGTTACTGAACATAGTACTGGAAGTTCTAGCTAGAGCAATCAGACAAGAAAGAAATAAAGGGCATCCAGATTGGAAAGTAAGAAGTCAAATTATTCTTGTTTTCAGATGATACAATCTTATATCTAGAGAAACCTAAAGACTCCACAAAAAACCCACAACTATTAGAATTGATAAACAAATTTGGTAAAGTTACACGATACAAATTCCACATACAAAAATCAATAGTATTTCTATATGCCAACAGTAAACAGTATGAAAAAGAAACCAAGAAAGTAATTGCATTTATAGCTACAGATAACATAAAATATCTAGGAATAAACTTAACCAAAGAAGTGAAAGATCTCTATAATGACAACTATAAAGCATTGATGAAAGAAATTGAGAAGGACATACAAAAAAATGGAAAGATATTCCATGCTTATGGATTGGATTATTAAAATGTCCATACTACCTAAAGCAATCAGATTCAATGCAATCCCCATCAAGATACCAAAAACATTCTTCACAGAAATAGAAAAAATAATCCTAAAATTTATATGGAACCACAAAAGACCCAGAATACTGAAAGCCATCCTGAGCAAAAAAGAACAAAACTGGAGAAATCACATTACTTGACTTCAAATTATACTACAGAGCTGTAGTAACCAAAATAGCATGGTACTTGCATTAAAAGATACACAGACCAATGGAACAGACTGGAAAACCCAAAAATAAATCCACACAGCTATAGTAAACTTATGTTTGACAAGGATGCCAAGAACATCCAGTGGGGAAAGGATAGTCTCTTAAATAAATGATGCTGGGAAAATTGGATATGCATAGGCAGAAGAATGAAACTAGACCCTTATCTCTCACCATTTACAAAAATCACATCAAAATAGATTAAAGACTTTAAGACCTGAAGTTATGAAATTACTAAAAGAAAACTTTGAAGAAATGTTTTAGGACATTGATCTGGGCATGTCATCTTGAGTAATATCCCCAAAGCACAGGCAACCAAAGCAAAGTTGAACAAACAAGATTACATCAAGCTAAAAGGAAACAACCCACAGAATGGAAGAAAATATTTGCAAACTACCTGTCTGACATGGGATTAGAATATATAAGGAGCTCCAACAACTGATAGGAAAAAAATCAAATAATCTGATCAAAAAATGGGCAAAGGATCTGAATAAACATTTCTCAAAAGAAGACATACAGATGGCCAACAGGTATATGAAAAAATGCTCAAGATCATTAGTCATCTTAGAAATGAAAATCAAAACTAGAATGAGATATCATCTCATCACAGTTAAAAGGGCTTTTATCAAAGTGACGGGCAATAATGACTGCTGGAGAGGATGTGGAGAAAGGGAAACCCTCATACACTGTTGGCTGGAATGTAAATTAGTGCAACTACTATGGAGAATGGTATGAAGGTTCCTCAAGAAACTAAAAATAGAACTATCATATGACCCAGCAATCCCACTGATGGTGTATATCAAAAGGAGGGAAATTCAGTATATTGAAAGGATATCTGCACTCCCATGTTATTGCAGCACTATTCACAATAGCCAAGATGTGGAATCAACATAAGTGTCCACCAGTGAGTAAATGGATAAAGAAATTGTGGTACCTATTCACCATGGAATATTATAGAGCCACAAAAAGAATTAAATTCCTGCTGTTTGCAACAACATGGATGGAACTGGAGAATATTAAGTGAAATTAGCCAAGCACAGAAAGACAAATCTCACATGTTCTCACTCATATGTGGAAGCTAAGTATTAAAAACAATTGATCTCATAGAGACAGAGAGGTTGGGAAGGTTAGCAGGGAAGCAGCTATAAAGTGGGGATGGTTAATGTGTGCAAAAATATAGTCAGATGGTTAAATAGAATGAAAATATTTGATAGTACAACAAAGTGACTATAATCAACAGCAAGTTAAGGTATACTTTAAAATAACTAAACAAGGCCAGGCATGGTGGCTCATGCCTATAATCCTAGCACTCTGGGAGGCTGAGGCAGAAGGATTGCTTGAGTCTAGGAGTAGTCTCAGGAGATTAGCCTGAGCATGAGCGAGACCCCATCTCTATAAAAAAATAGGAAAATCAGCCGGGTGTGGTGCCGCACGCCTGTAGTGCCAGCTACTCGGGAGGCTGAGGCAGAAGGATCAATTGAGCCTAGGAGTTTGAGGTTGCAGTGAGCTATGATGATGCCACTGCACTCTACCCAGGGTGACAGAGAGAGACTTGGTGACAAAAACCCAAAAACCTAACAGAATGGAATTGGAATGTTCCTAACACAAAGAAATGATAAATGCCTGAGGTGATGGATACCCCCCAATTACCCTGATTTGATTCACATTATATGCCTGTATCAAAATACCACATGTACCCTATAAAGATACAGGGTATAGTTGTATATAAAGATATACAACTATTATGTACCCATAATAATTAAAAATAAAAAATTTAAACAAACAGACCACTGAGCTAAGAAATACTGACCTAAGAAAAGCAGCACATCAGCTGGGCGCGGTGGCTCGCATCTGTAATCCTAGCACTCTGGAAGGCCGAGGCGGGCAGATCGTTTGAGCTCAGGAGTTTGAGACCAGCCTGAGCAAGAGCGAGACCCCATCTCTACCAAAAATAGAAAAAATTAGCCGGGCATGGTGGCGCATGCCTGTAGTCACAGCTACTCAGGAGGCTGAGGCAGGAGGATTGCTTGAGCCCAGGAGTTTGAGGTTGCTGTGAGCTACGCTGACACCACGGCACTCTAGCCAGGGCAACAGAGTGAGACTCTGTCTCAAAAAAAAAAAAAGAAAGAAAGAAAAGCAGCACGTGTCACTACCAAGAGTCCTACAAAAGATCAGAAGAGCAGGATCCAGTCTCAGCGTGGTCAGGTGCTAAGCAGCAGGGTGACCTTGAGCGTCAGGGCCCTCCTGCGTGGGATGGGATAACTCCCCCAGCCCTCTCTGCTTTGTGGAACAGCGAGCAGAAGAAGGCACGTGAAAGCCCTCTGCCAAGTGTAGCGTGTGAACGAGAACGCACTGCCGTCTTGCCAGACTGCGATCAGAAATACGAGAGGGATTCTCTCCGCATCCGCACCCGTTCTCTTCTGTTTGTCAAGTCTGTGTCGTATTGATCCCAGCAGCGCCGTCCCTGTTGTCTCACACTGATTTACAGGTCGGGGAGGCCTGCCATGCCTCTATCATTCGTTATACCTCACGCCACCAAAAAATCAATACAAATATGACAGGAAAAATCAAAAGTCTTCAGCGTCTGCACCATACCCATAAACTAAGCAAAGTTTTGGGATTTGTCATTTAATTCAGCCATCAATATCGAAGAAAATAGAGAACAGGAAATTGAACAGAAGAGAGGGAACAAAGTCAAAAGAAGTCAGGGTTCAAAACACAAGGCTTTGGGACTCGGCAGTGGGCACTGGGCTTAGTGGCCTGCTCCATTTGTGACCCCCGGTGAGCCACACGTCCTGATTCATACCCGTGCTCAGTTCCTTCATTTCAGTCTGGGCCGGGCCAGTGACTGGCCCCGTGGAATGTGGCAGAAATGTGCCGTGCAGCCCTGGGCCTGAGCCTTAGAAGACGTGGCAGCCTCCCCTTCTGTGTACTTGGAAGCCTGAACTACCACATAAGAATCGGGACACCCTGCTACAGAGGCCACATGCAGAAGAACCAAGGGACTCGGCCAACAGGAAAAACTGAGGTCCCAGAGTAATGACCCCAAGGGATCCATTCCAGCCCCACCATCCCAACCATTTGACCCATCCTTGCTGAGGCACCAGACATGGGGTGAAGAAGCCACCCTGGGCCTTCCTGCCCCAGCAGGTGCCACATACAGCGAGAGCAGCTCGGAGGCCCACCGAGTCACCATCAGTGGCTCACAGAAGGAAGACTGAAGAAACAGGACAGCGGGCCCAGCTGTGCTCTGCCTCTGACAACTCCTGGTTGGAACTGAGAGCGAGTATGGGGAACTGAAAGCCTCAAGGGACAGGAGCATTAAGAAGCAAAAGGGGGAGTTCATAGATGCTCCACGTAAGAATAGAAGGAGGAAAAATGAGAAGAGGAACTTTGGAGGAAAGAACTGAGATGTTCTAATGGCTAATTTGATTAATTTCTTCTCCTTTATCTCAGGAAACTGTCAGTAAAGGTATCGATTTCTTCCTAATGCATCATAAAGGTGGATGTTTGCGAGAAGCACCCAAGAGCTGGGCATTACACTCAGGTAATGCCTGATCCTCAAAAGTTATGTGCAGAAGCCCCAGGGAACTAAGTTTTCCTCTGTGATTGGCTAAAGTATGCTAATAAACTTTCACGATTTCAAAGATGTTCCTGCCTAAAGCATCCACATAACCCCAAAGGCACTCCAGGAAGAGGAATCCCAACTCTAACACAATTTAACAAAATTAAATCGGATCGGAGAAAATCCGATCTAACACAATTTAACAAAATTATTTTGCATGGACAAGACCGACCCCAGATTATATATATAAATCTGACACCTTTTACAATGATAACCAATGATAACCAATGATAACCAAGGTAAGGTGGGTCCCAAAAGAGCCTCGGGAAGAGAAAGCCGAGGCAGATGTTGTCTTCAGAAGCCCAGTGAATGGTCTGGAATTAGAGGCACATTATCATATGAGAGGTTGGCACGCCAGAAGATGCCACCTTAGGCCTTCAGAATATCCACCAACTTTAGCCAGATTCCACACATCTGGTTTCTTACAGCCTCACCAGCTGCAGCTGGCTTCAGTCTTGGAGTTTTCTCAGACTCAAGATTTTGCCAATTTGGAAAGTGCTCAGCCAGGCCACGTGAGTGGTATTGGAAGCGGCCATATGTGCCCAAGCGAATGTCCAGCCTCTCCCTGAATGGGGCCTCTCCGTCAAGCATGGGGCCCCAGCCCCCTTCCTCCAGGGATTTTTGATTGGATTTTTACAAAGGGGCATTGTGGGAAAATGTCAGCGACAAGAACAGAAAGTTCATAGTCCCCATGATATGATGGGCAGGACAAGCAAAAGGAAATGTCACCACCTCCAAAAGACGAGTCACACACTGACCTTTCCAATTAAAAACACAAAAGGAGTGACAGCTTGTCCATTGCCCCTGGTCCTCCTACTCACCTGGCAGCGTGGCCCAGCGGAGTCCCACGCGGCCTCTGTTGCTGGGCTGCTCGCAAAGACTGCCCCTCTGTGGCCCTGCAGATATTCCACGCCCCAGGCCCACCCAGTGCCACACGCTATGTTTTAGAGGACCATGCAGTCAGAAATCTGCATATGACAGGGGA
>CAUYRT010040638.1:0-44649 GCA_963574885.1 Lepilemur ruficaudatus
GATCCACTATATGTTTAATTAAGAGTTAAATTATTCTTACATCTTGAAAATACCATTCTAGTATTTAGCCCAGTGTCCAGTGCAGTGAAAGAAAGCTAGCCAGTTTTTGCTGTTGTTTTGTTTTTGTAGTGGCATAATTCTACATAATGCCTCTCGTATATTTAATACCTTTAGCTCACATGATTTGAGAAGCACATTGTTAAGATGTTGTCTGACTCTGAGACTCACTGGTATGCTCCAGTGAAGCCCGTGCTAGGTTTGGATCTGGGTGTTAATAAGAAATATGTTGATGAGAATTTTAAGTTTTCCCTTGATTTTAGGGGAAGACTTGAAAGCATTGTCACAGTGTTCTCAAAATAGAAGCAACATTAGTAGTAATGGTGGAATTCAAAATTTTAATTTGGGAACATTAAGAGTTCAGATATTTTCCCAATTGCTTGAGTTAATTTTTTGTTCATCAATTTTTTTTTTCCCAGAAAATAATATAAATAGTATATGTGCTCCATGAGTGATTGATGAAATGGCAGTAACACTGGCTGGCTATTCCAAAATTTTATGACCAAAGGCAGAGTCAGAAAAGGCAAGGTTTTTTTTTTTTTTTTCCTCTTCCTCCTGCTTTCTTATGTCGTTAGTGTCAGACTTGCCCTTACTCCTGTGGGATTTTTCTCTCCTATATTTAGTTGATATCATTTTAGAAGTACACCCCTGGAGCCTTCATCTCCACAGAGATCTGTTGCAGGTATCTTGAAAGGAGAGAAAATTACTTACTTATATTTCTTGTTCTCTGCAGATATACAAACCCAGTGGATCATCACTTGCCTGCCCTCTGTCCTCCCTGAGTTGGGGATAATTGGCTTGTTATTATTAGACACTATTATGGTTATTATTTTCATTTCAAAAAGACTTGAAGGCGTACAGTTCAGGGCCCCAGAAGGAAAGGCACATTCAGACAGATGCATACCTCCTGCTGGTAGGCAAAGTCAATAGCTTAGAAACTTAAGCGCCTTTAATATCTGAACTGTTTTTTACTGAGACATAAAAACATATTGAATAATGAAAACTATACTTACAAACTATCAAAGAAGCAGAATTAGAGTATTTTTAAACATGTTTTTGGCATTGCAAATGCCAAAAATTTGTAAACTCATAAATGCCATTGTAAATTTGGCAATCATATATACAGACCCTTCATGTTCTGAAATTAGATACTTAATCTCATAATTTCTAAAATTCTGTGTATATATTTACATGCATAGAAATACAGAAATGAACTGGCAGAGAATCATGATAGCAGCCATTGATATATTGCTGCAAACATGTTCTGCTTCAAATGGGGATCTCTCCTTGCCTAAACTGGCTTTGAATGACTAATGGTGGCTCCCTAGGAGGCAGGAAAAAAATCACCGCCTTTCTTGGGCAGAAATGGAGAAGTTATGTGGGCCATTTCTCAGCTTGTGTGTTTTGTGGATAACAGAAGAGAGCATTCCTCGGGGCCACCCTGAAGGTTATCCAAATATCCCGTTTTTAAAGAATGGAATGTATAGCTTTGATACTGTGGCTTGAAAGGGGGCCCTGGGAACCTAGTTTGCCTATAACTGGACAATATATGACTCTTCCAAAAACTAGTACTCTTTTTGAATCAATTGTAAACCCAGTTCAAAGAGAAAGTTCACGTGAGGGTCACAGGTGTGATGTTCTCACCTTTATTCTTAGGAAGGGTGTGACACATCCTCAAATACTCAGAGGCAGGTTGAATATCTTCTGTTAGGATATATGTTTCAATTTCCACACCATGAGTTATAAATATAAACACACAAAGGTATTTCTCATCCATTATAAAGTAATTAATGTTTACAACTCTGGCTCTAAAAGGAGTTGAATTCATGGTAACTTAGCAACATGAAATTCAGTGCAGTCAATTTTGCAACATATCTTCCAGAAGTCTGAATTGGACAATAGGATTCCAATTAAACTGTTAATTGTGTCATTTAATACTTGGCATGTAGGGCAGAGGCCCAATACAGAGAGAATAAAGTAGACATAGCATTAATGGTACAATTCAACTGATTCTTTTCTAAACATGTGACAATTTTATGACATACTTATCAGTATTTTTTAAAAAAAACTAGGTATTATAATTCAAAGTCAGCAGATTTTTAAAAATTTCCCAACAGAATTTAGTATTACATGTACATTTTATGCTGAAATAAGGTGATTGCCTAACCATCCAAAGTTTCTAAAACGCTTAGAATAAAATCCAAAGGCCTTGCCGTGGCTTCCAAGACCCTACACAGTCAAGCTGCTCTGTCGCGTATTCTTCTCTTTGCTCACTGTCCTCCAGTCACGCTGGCCTCCTGGCTGTTCTCTGAACACATCAAACATAGTTCTGCCTCACGGTCTTTGCGTGTGCATATCAAAGATTTATTGACATTCAACTGAATCAGTATTATTTTTCTATATTCTAATGCACATCATCTTTTTAAAAAAATTTTATTATGAAATTCTAGCACTTCTGGGAGCCCAAGGCGGGAATGTCTCTTGAGGTCAGGAGCTCGAGACCAGCCTGAGCAAGAGCAAGACCCCATTTCTACTAAAAATAGAAAAAATTAGAGAGGCCTGGTAGCAAGTACCAGTAGTCTCAGCTACTTGGGAGGCTGAGGCAGGAGGATCACTTGAGCCCAAATGTTTGAGGTTTCTGTAAGCTAGGCTGATGCCACGGCACTCACGCTAGCCCAGGCAACAGAGTGAGACTCTGTCTCAAAAAAACTTTTTAAAAAATTATCATGAAATTAATATGAATTCACATTACCAAAATCTAGGAAATACAAAAACTATACAAAGAATAAAGTTATTTACCATAGATTATTACCTATATTTTTCCCTTAACATTTTTTATTTAACATTACATCTTGAGCATTTCTTGTGATTAAATATCTTTAGAAAAAGAATTTTTAATGTCCTCTCAATATACCATTATGTGTGTCTTATATTATTTAATCATTATCTTACTCCCTTATTCTTCATCATTTAGCTGGTTTTGGTGTTTTGATACAATTTTAAAAAATGTTGTAATGATTATATAATTGTACATATATCTTTGGATAAATTCAGGTAAATGGGTATGAATGTTTTAAAGTGACTAATACTAGTTTAATAACGTGCTATCTCAATGCTAATAAAGTATCAGATATTCCCATTTATTTAGGGATGAGTTTTTTTTAAACTGTATGGAGAGTTTTTATGTAAATAGCTCATATATTTTGATTCTTTCACTTAATATAATATCCTAGACTTCTTTCTATGGTATTACCTGTATGTCTACCTCATTTTAAACTATTGCATAAAATTCCATATGTAAATGAACCATAATTTATTTAATCAGCATCCTACTGGTGGATATTTAGTTTTTCTCGCTAGTTTCTCATGAGTATAAATATTTCTGCAATTAAACCTATCTTTGCTCGTTTGTGTAAATTTCTAGAATTAGGTTGCTAGTTCAAAGATGTTTACATTTCAAATGTTGACAAATATCACCAAATCCCTCCACAAAAGTTTTGTGAATTTGTACTCACAGAGAAGGTAAATGAGAGTTATTTTCCCAAACCCTCTATAACACTGTCTTTTAATTTCTTACAGTGCAATAGGCAATATGTGGTGTCTTACTTTAATTTTTATTAATTTTGAATAAGACTAATCATTTTTTTATGTTTGGTAGCCATTTGTCTCTTGTAAATTTTAAAAATTTTACATATTTGCTTTCTTCAGCAAAATAAATGCAATTAGGAGCCAATATTCTGTTTCTGCATTACTTTCAAAATTATTTATTTCAATTTTGTGTTAGTATGGGTAAAAAATGTTGTATTTCATTTTATTGTTATTTCTGTGTTTTTTTGCTTTTGCTTTTTTAAGTAAAGGATTCTCTGCTTTTCAAAAAATTTTCCATAGGAAAGGAAATATTTAATGTCAAATAGCTATTATATTATATTCATAGAAATCATTTTTACAAATGGGTAATGTGTCACTGAATTTTAAGAAAGGCATGGATAGAATTATAAACAGGATTCTGCCATACATCATTGGCACGTAAATGACAGCATTCATCTATTTTTAATGATTCACTTATAAAGTTAAAAACTTAAGGAATTCATTAAGGTATTTGACTCTGAGAAATCACTAGAACTACTACTTATGAAAGGAATATATTATTAACTCTAATAGATGTAGCAATGTAGTAATGGGTAGTTATCTTAAGATCCTCTGAACTCATGTGTTTTTTTTTTCCTTAGTAAATAGATCCACAGAAATGAGAGATCCTCTACCGTGATCATATAGTAATCCCCAAAGCCCCATTTTTGCTGCCATAAACAAATGAGAATGAGAAGTTCAACTTCTCTTATTCTGTATATTATAATCACAATCACTTATATTTGAGTAGTGTTCTATTTATTCATAAGTTGATTTCCCATCCTTTAACTCATTTTATCCTTGAAATAACCCAGTAACTTAGATAAGACTAAATATATTGTTTTTGTTTTCACCCAAAAGGATAAACAATGTCAGGGAAATGATCTGTTTGACATCAGCAGCCAATTAATGAAGAGCCAGAATCAGCATCCAGGACTTCTGGGTTTAAGATTTACAATCATGATCTGTCACTTGCCAGTTATAGAATTTGATGTATTAGTAGCCTGTATTTAAATAAGTTTGTAAAATGAAACAGAAAACAAAAGTATAGTCTTCTGGTTTTCCATTTGCCTGGTGTTTTACAATTTTTAATTATAAAACAAGGTGTAGTAATATCAGCATGTACATTTGTAAGATTCTGTCTCTTCCTCCTAAAAATATAATGGTGGTTTTAGTGTCAGTAGGCCAAAAATCTTTAGAAAAAGGCCACTAAGTAAAAATGATGAGAAACACACACAGTCACACACATTGTTCTGAGTTTGAAGTGCATGAATAAGCTTAATAATTGACAAGTCTTTGGTGAGGCCAAGATTTTATTTTGGAGTCACTTCCATTTTGAATATAATAGAGTTTATTATTTGTATTTTATTAATAATATTGTTCATATTTTGATATTATGTAAATTAAACTTATATTTTTAAAAGAAATGCATCTTTCAATTGATTTTATTATACTTATTTCTAATGGAAAATTACCTTAATTTAAATCCAATAAGAAACAAGAATCATTAATAAATTTATCTCCCAAAAAAACTTGCTGGAATCCCTGTACATACTCACATTCTACACTGCCATATCTGGGAACATTGCTTAGTGTATTTTGTACCTTTTGTCTGGGACAAATACATACTTTTCCCAAAGTATACTCCAAAGGTCATTGTCACTGAGAGGTGACAAGAGTGCTATCCTTCAAGATTTTTTACTGTGAGTTGCTTTTTCTTATGGTAGTGATGGGTACTCAATCTTTCCAAACTCTTTTATATTCAATTCTGATCCATTTGTGAGTTTAACAGAATCAGCAGACTTGACTATGATGGTAAAATGTTTTTTCCCATTGAAGACCTATCTAGCTCCGATAAGGATCAAGTCTCAGTGAGGATTATCTTTTTACCACTCTGTTTAATTGAGTTGAGCCAACTGCTTTCAATAATGAAATTATTCCATTGAAGGTTTCATGCTGTACTAACCATATAGGCTCCCAACTTCTTTGAAGAAGAAACATAGTTTGACACTAATATGGCTGCGTATATGTCTTTTCTCTTGGAACAGCTCAATGGTTATTCGGGACTTAACCTTACGCAGTGCTGCCAGCTTTGGCTCTTTCCACCTGATCCGTCTACTCTACGATGAATATATGTTCTACCTAGTAGAACATCGTGTTGCTCAGGCAACAGGAGAGACACCCATAGCAGTCATGGGCGAGGTAAGAGAGGCTAAAGAGCTATGACCCACTGGGCTTTTTAAAAAGAACTTGAATTACACTTCAATCTAAATGTATTAATTCTTGATTAAACCTATGCTGCCTAATCAAGTGAGCCTCAGACCCAGGATGGGCTGTGGAGGTATTGCAAAGGGTCTTTAAAAATCTCTCTGTTCATAGCTACTTAACCAAAGGATTCTAAAATTGTAGATTTTATCAGGTGAAAGCACATGGAATGTTTTGATGTAATATATAGGTGTCAATGTAAAAGAAAAGCTTGAGAACAACTGGACTAAAAAAAAAAATGTTTTGAGTGGGAAATAAGAAAGATAGAAGTTTCTGATAAGGCAAAGGCTAAGAGAATGCAAAGGAAAATGTTAAATATGTACTTTGTAGACTCTTTTTCCCAGACCCCAAGATCAAAGTGAATTATTCTATTTTAGAAGAATAAGAATGATGATGACGATGATAACTAACAGTTTTTGGGACACTTACTGTGGACCAGGCACGGTTCTAAGTTTTTTACACATAACAAAGCATTTAACACTTACAGCAACTCTTTGAAATAGGTTCTACTTTATCCTGTTTTACAGATAAGCATCTGAGGTTTATTCAGAAAGATAAGACACAGAGAAATTAAATGGTTACATATTAATAGCTAGTAAATGGAGGAGACCTTTTTCAAACAGTCTGATTTTCAGACTCATGCTTCTCATTACTAAAGTTGTGAAAAAACCTTCTTCTCCAGAATTTCTGGATGGTAATCATAATGGCTTATTTTCAACAAATGCCAAAAAGCTAAAACTCTAAAGTTAATGTAAGCAAGGGTTGGTTAATATAATAAGGAAGAGATGGAAATGCTCAAATGATTCGGCACTGGCTCATTTTGTTATGTTGAACTGAGGGTACTTTGTACCTTGCTAGATTATACCAGGTTAGAAAATATTACAAATTACTCAAAGCAGTAAAGAAGATATGTTTTTAGGCTATATGCATGTGCTTATTTAAATAAAAAAGAGTGAAAATAAATATAGCTTGATGCTTTTCCTAGTTTAATATATTAATAATAATAAAGGCATAAATAAAAAGTATATTAAAATACTCCAGTGGCCTTTATAAGTAATCTAGTATAAATACAATGCATGTCAAACTAGTTTAGAACATTGTTTCAAATGCTTCTGTTTTCTATTTATTTAAAATTTTTTCCTATGTAATGATCTATATGTCTTCGTGTGATGTTCTCCAATGATGATTGTGCTTTTCAGTGATGCCAAATGAATATGTGTGAGATTAAGCAGGCATCACTGTAGCTTTTAAATTATTGGTAGAACCTCATCTGACCAAAACAATCTGGACTTTTCTTAGATTTGACCTCCTTTCCCTTGTTGCCTCTTTGTTGAGGTGTTTTATAGATACCTTGTTGCAAAATGCCCGGTTGACATGTAGATTAAGTACTGTAAAATTTGTCAACTCTGGGTTTAAAACTTCAGAAATGAATGTCTTTTAATATATTTAATGCATTTTCCATCCACCTCATAGGCTCTGGGGTTTCTTTAACAGGATGAACAGGATAACGATAGCAGGGATTCTCATGAACACCATGTGGCTAATCCTGGTGCATAGTCCTTGCTGCCCTTCAGTCTCTAGGGAACAAAGGCAGTGGACATGAGCCAAATAATCATCCTAATAGGACTTCTTTCTTTTTTATTACATGTAAACGATCCAAATGACTATGACAGATTGCCACATGAGGCAAAGAAAAAATCTAAATGGAAAAATAAGATAGGAAATCAAGATCAAAGATCTAAGCATACTTCTTGATATCTTTGCTTACTATCCCATTACGTAATTTATAGGAAAATTGTTTGACTGTCTGTGCTCATTTATTATTCAGCCCAGAAGGCAAATTAAGGTGAATTTTATAGGTTTGATCTCTTTGATCGTATAGCATGATGCCCACATATACCTGTTAGCTGTTACAGATCTATTGGTTTTGGTCACATTATCATAAATTTCTTGATTCGTGGGAAAGGGAAGAGGAAATTTAAGAAAGAATAAAGCTGTTTTTCTTATGTTCCCCTCACATGTTATCCTAAGCCTACCCTCTTTTGGCCCCTAGAGCGAATTACCTTTCCAAACACCAAATCCAGAGGTGCCTGTGTACACACTGAGAGAAACTCATCAGGCCAAGATCCACTGAAATGCATAAAAATCGCCATTACTGTCAATCACAGCAAGTGGTTTTCAGTAATCAGTAATAACAGCAACCACAAAAACGATAACAATTGTCACTATTTATTGAGAGCTTATTATATACTTAATGAAATTAAACTCTTTATCTACCAATGTCCCTTTCTCAGTAAGTGGCACCATGATCCTTCCTGTTGATCATGCCACACTTGAGTGTCCTGCCTTACCTATCCTTCCACCTTGACACCAGTCTCCAACCAATTACTAAGTCTTCTCTTTCCCAAATCCCTCAGAGTGCATTCAGTATCATCTTATGAAAATATAAAGCTGATCATGTTATCCCCCACTTAAGCACCTTACCTGTCTTTCCCCTCTTACTAATTAAGGAACAAAATTCTTCCGTTGGTCCAAGAGATCTTACTTGATCTGGTCCTGCCTCTCTGATTAACCTCAGCCTCCTACTACCTACACCTTCTGTTACAATCACAGTGGCCTTTTCTTTGTTCTCATTCACCAAGCCTTTCTCATCATTGGACCACTTTGTAAATGGTTCTTTCTACCTGGAACCCTCTGCTCACCTCTTCTTGCCCATTCTAACTCCTACTTCATGTCTTAAATATCAGTTCCTCAGTGAGGCCCAGTCCCTCCAGAATACCTTAACTAGACTTATTCTCTCTGATTTGTACTTTTGCTTTTCATTCTAGAACCTGAACAATAATAGTTGCATGGCTGTTTGTATGATTTGTATAATTTAAGATTTAGTGCTTGGAAATAATAAGGGGCTTTGAGTCAGAAGAACTAAATTCTACTTCTCACTCTGTCATTTATAGTGATATAATCTTGAGCGAATCATGTTCACTTGTGTTGAACTCCAGACTTCTCATCTCTGAAATTGATTTATCATTTAATAGATATTTCTTATGCAAATATTCTAGGCCAACCACTATAATGATTAGGATACAACGATGAACAAAATGGATTCTGACCCTGCCTTCAGGGAGCTTACATTTTAGTTGGGGATGCATATTTATTAAATAGTCACATAACTACATAGCCACAAACTTTGTTAAGTGCTATAAAGGAAAATTAAAGGGCTATAGGAATGCTTGAAGCAGGGGACACTTAATCTAGCCTGGGAGGACCAGGAAAGGCTTCCCCAAGAAAATGCTGTTTGAGGTGGGAACTAAAGGACGAAAGGATTTAACTCTTTGAAGAGAGAATCTGGAGGTAAGGGGTGAAGACCACTACAGGCACAGGGAAGCATACACAGGTCCTGTCTGAGATGGGAGGGAGCACAGCCAAAGAAAGGTTTTCATGGGAAATCGGAGGTTCCAGCACCAGGGAGACCAAGTAAATACTGTCAAATTCAACAGAAAAGAGGATGAATTGGATTAGGATAGAAAGCCAAAGATTTCAAGTGAAACTAATACCCACATAGGGATAGTATGCCAGGCACTGTTTTATGTGCTTTATATATACTAACTTACCACAACCCTGTGAGTGGATACTATTATTACACCTATTTTACAGATGATGAAATGAGACACAGAGCCAGCAAGTAACTTGCCCAAGGTCCCACAGCTACTAAGTTGTGAAATCAGGTTCTGAAACCAAGCAGTCTGGCACCAAAGCCCTTGCTGTTCTTCTACCATGCTTATTACCTGCTACAGGGTGGGGTAGAATTGGAGCAAGAACAATTCAGGTCAGTGAGAGCAAACATGTAAAATAGTCACAAATGTTGCTGGGCATTTTGTTTTGCCTTTATAGGTGCTTTGGGAGAGATGTCAGACAACTAAATAGGTCCAAAAGCAAGGAAAAAGGTTTTCCTTTTAAAGTAACTTAAGAATACTTAATGTATCTTTTCATTAATGTGAGCTCAATAAATGAGTTTTAAAATTAACATTACTTACATTATTTAAGCAAGCAGGAGAAACCAACACATGCTTTACATATAAACAAAGTATATAAGCACACAAACTATTATTTTTGCATTCACTGTAACACTATCAGTTGTTGAAGTGAAGACTACCATATAATGCCTCCCCTCAAACTGGAAACAGCATCACAGTCCCAATCAGTTTTCTTCTAAATGTCAGTCTGCTACTACATTAATACCAACTAGGAAGGTATTTAAAGCATTTACATTTCCAGAGTTTCTTTCTTTCTTTCTTTCTTTTTTTTTTAACCTAGATGATAAAGGAAACAATTTATTTACTGCTATAATTTATATAATTTTTTAAATTTTTATTTAAATATTATAAATTTGCCCATAGGCTTCCTGGCAATGATGAAATTTTAAGAGTAGAAATAAAATAAAATAAACATATTGCATCTGTTTGCGCACCTGTTAAATAAACAGTTTTAAAAATCATAAGGCTTTCTGTCTAACCAGAAAAATTGAGCTGAAAAATATCCTTTTCAAGTTTTACGGCTACTTAAAATCTGTTTGGAAGTTTATGGTATATATGCTTTATCCCTTTAAAATATACATAGTCCATTTACATATTCACTGAATCTATAAAATTTTGATTGCTTTATAAAATGACTTTTCTGTTGCAAACATTTTTATGTTTAATTTAGTAAATATATTTAAATTCTTTTTATCATAATTTAATTATACTTAATATTTTATCTGAGCCATATCTTTAGCTAACCTTTTGAAATAAAAAAAGAAACTAATAGAGGCTTTAATTATTCAATTGTGAACATCAATATGGAAATGATAATATTTCTGTAAAATATTACAGAACCCATAAGAATTTACCATCAAAAGAAAAATATTTTGATTTTATCAAAATGAGTGCACTCAATCAATTTTTTAGAAGGAAAAAATCTTCAAGACGTAAAAACTAGAGAAGAGCAATAATTCAACAAGTAAGCTTTTGGGATAAAAGTTCAGTTAAAAGGTTCCATTTTTTAGAATAACAGTCTTGGTAAATAAGCATTGATGCTTAAAGTAAAACCAAACCAAAGAAAAACAAATTTCAGTGAACATGAGTCTTGTGCAACTCGGTAATACACTGAAAATGTGCCTTGGGAGCAGTCAACTTGTTATAATAGAATATTTTAAAAGGAATGAACTATATTACAAGTTGAGATAGTTTGCAGTAAAAAAAAAAATAATAATCTTGGAATGGTAGTAGCTTAGAAAAGGTAAGGAATACTTGTCAAAAGTTATATTGCAGATTGTTATTCATAATAAAGCTTGTTATTTATTATATTAATATTTTTCTAATTGAGGCCAGGCCTTGTGACAATAACTGTGCTAGCTGTTTTATGTTTTTATTTAATATTCACCAATACCTTGCAGAAGATACCTTTGTATCCCCATTTCAATAGTGAAAAAAATAGAAGTTTGAAGTTGCCCCAAACCAAAACTAGCAAGTGGTAGAATTAACTTTATAAAGTAGGACTGTCTCACTTCAAATAGCCAAATAGGCTTAATCTATAGTTCAAAATTTTCACCATATAGATTACTTGTAGACGGTTTCAGAATAGGGACTATGTGCAAACACACACACACACACACACACACACACTCACACACACACAGAGACACATTTTCTCTCTCACAGTCATAAACCAGGTGCCTAGCACCTTTATTATTTTGTTCCAGGGCTTCTTTCCTCTCCCTTACAGGATGCTTCTTGATAAGCCTACCACCCATCCTTCCCCCTTCCACTTTGTTAATAGATGTTCAGAGCATGCAAACTAAATGGAATATTACTCTAAGCAAATTACAATTGGAAAGCTAAATCTGCCACAGAACAACAACAAATTACACCCTTCAGCTCCTCTGTACCCACCCCAAGACCAGACCTAAATGAAAATAATTTTTTCAGAATTTGTAGTTTGGTTTTAGCTGTAAATCTGCTCCTCTACATTAGCAAAATTTCTAACAATTTGAAAATATATTATGAAAGTGACCCCCTAGAGAGATGTAAGAGTTCCCTCTATATCTTCATCCTCCAAGCTCTTAAGAATTGGCTCTGTGCAAACCATCCCATTTTTCCTGCTTTTTCCTTGTTTGTCATTCTGTTCATTTCTCTCCTTGCATCTGAGAAAAGAACCTATTGACTCAGCAGCCCAAGGCTACAGGCCTTTCCCTCTGGGAGCCCTGCTCATTAGCTTCCTATATATGGTTTTCTTCCCTGCTGGCTCTGGGCTATAACCTCTCCTCTTATCCTCTTCAGGGAATGGAGAAAATTTTGCTTATAGCCGTGGTCTAAAATGACCACACAGTAGTTGCTCAAAAAATACCCATTCAAGGAAGGAAGTACAAAGGAGTGATGGAAGGATAGACTACCAACTTGTAGGACTTCTTGTTGAATTTCATGATTGACATACTGGATTTCTTTACTCTGGAAAATAAATCTCCTAGACCAAAAAGTAGACCTTCTCCTTAGAAAGTGCCTGTCAATAATATTTCAGAGAACCTCTGTATGAAATCGGGTTTTCATACGTGCTTACAACTAGACAGCATTTTTCCTAAAGAGTTTGGAAGTGAGAAAAGAAACAAAAATAGAAATTTAAGATTTCTTAAAACATTTCGAGGACTAAAATGGTCACTGTAGATATCAGGAGGGAAAATCAGCACAACAGTTCTCTTCAGCAAAGCCTACCACTAGGTTATTTATTTAGAAAAAAGTTTGTCTGGCAGCACTGATGGCTACTTGGGCAGCCCCAACCAGATAGCAAGCTTGGTGTTAAAGAGTCCCTGGCACAGATTAAGCATGACAGCTCCACCTACCGGCCACTTTGCCACACTCTGTTATCCTGTGCCTAGCCCAACTGGCTCTGGCTTTGAGATTGTCTTTATGGTGGGTTTGCTCTCATCCACGGATAAAAGTGGTAGCTGGCCCTGCTGATAAAGAAACAGTGCTTGTTTGAGATGAGCAGATTCCTAAGTCCATAGGAATTGTTTTCTGCTTTTCTTTGTGTCAGCATTTTACTAAAATACACTGCCATAAAATATATTTTTTGTATTTATCATTTCATAATATTATGGGGATACAAACATTTTGGTTACATAAATTGTTTTTATACCATTTGAATCAAAGTTATGTGTGCCCATCCCTAGATAATGTGCATTGGACTCATTAGGTGTGAGTTTATCCATCCTCCCTCCCCTTCTACCTGCCTGATTTCTGATGAATATTATTTCCATATGTGCACATAAGTGTTGTTCAGTTAGTTCCAATTTAATGGTGAGTACATGTGGCGTTTGTTTTTCCATTCTTGTGATACGTCATTTAGAAGAATGGTTTCTAGCTCCATCCAGGTTAATACAAGAGGAATTAGTTCACTATTTTTTTTTATGTCTGAGTAGTACTCCATGGTATACATACATCACATTTTATTAATCTACTCATGTATTGATGGGCACTTGGGTTGTTTCCACATCTTTGCAGATGTGAATTGTGCTGCTATAAACATTTAAGTGCAGGTATCTTTTTTATATAATGTCTTTTTTTTCCTTTGGGTAAATAACCCAGTAGTGGGATTGCTGGGTCAAATGGTAGTTCTACTTTTAGTTTTTTGAGGTATCTCTGTACTACTTTCCATAGGGGTTATACTAATTTGCAGTTCCACCAGCAGTGTATGAGTGTTCTTATCTCTGTATCCATGCCAACATTTGTTAAAAATAAGATTCTCTGTGAGAATATGTTCCTTGTGTGGTGAGAATACAAGCATTTCAAACCTAATTTATATTTGTTGTAAAGGTTTTCTTGGTACAAAGGGAACATGTTTCTACATCCCCACTCCCTTTGTCTCTCCAGTTAATGATTTCCCAAAAAGAGAGGTGGTATAATCAAAATTATGATGTATTTCTCTGATATAATAACTTAATGCCATGTTTTCCTATCAGATAACACACGTGGCCTTAAGGGGAGCCAGTGTTAAGTTAAAAGCAAGAATCTTTCTTCCACCCTTAATTTTATTTTCATAAAGGATGTGCTGCCAGGCCCAACCCCAACATTTGTAGGACCTAGGGTACCATATGTCTAAATATTTTTAAAGTTGTAAATCAAACTATAAATAAAATCTGTTTTATCCACCTACTTTGACAAATATGTCTGGATACCAACTTGGAAGACTGAGTTTAAATATAAAGTTCTCAGTCTCCTCAGTTCCATGCCAGAAAATGGTTATATTGACATAGCCAGTCCCTGACCCCTAGGCCACCTCATCACTCCCCATAGTATACTGTGAATAGCTTTGTGCTCATACTTGTGGACACCTCAGCCCAATTTTCAAGTTCTTCCTAGCTTTTGCAAACAGCTGCCCCTGTTGGCTGTCCTTTTTTGCCTCTAAAGGGTAGACTTGGAGAATAGACCTGCACAGGCCTGGAAGGGAAATCGGGGCCTTTAGGCAGGAAATTCTTAGATCTCAGACAACAGGAATATGGTCTGTAGGGGTGAAAAGGAAGCACAGTCTCCAGGAAGGCACATCCTCTTGGCTCTGTGGATTCTTTACACTGGAAGAAGTGGAACAGCCATGGAAAAGACAAAGTAGGGTTCTCCACAGTGTGGGTCTCCGGACAGAGGCCCCTCTTTTCATCATGTTGAATACTCCTATTTTTGAAACTACTTTTCTCTTCTAAAACAACTAAGGCCTGTATTCTTACTTGAACGCTTCACTACTTGCATGCTCATTCATGAATGTGTCTTAGAGTTTTGGAAATGATATAAAGGTACACATGTTGCTGTGTCCTCATGGGGTAAAAAAAGCTGGAACAGTTAGAGTCATGATATAAATATGCTGCCCTGGTACAGAGTGGCCAACAGCACACATTGCCAGGACAGCTGGCTAGCCCTAAGGAGCAGGACTAACAGCTGTTAGAGGGCAGGATTTGCCTTTGTATGGAGCAAACTGACAGAAATGTTGGCCTTCTTAGCAGGCTTCAAAAAAAAAAAAAAAAACTATTTGAAAATACATAGAAAAGTATACATACAGAAAAAAAGTAACCAAGGAGCCCAAGATCTTACCAAATGGAACATTAATATTCCTTACAAATACTATAAAATTGGAAATTAAAGTCAGCAACTGTTTTTCCGAAGTTCTAAGACTTTGTACCAGTGCTTAATGTAAAATGCTTTGATAAATTTGGTTCTCATTTGGGAGACATTTAAAGAAAATAATAATGTTCTAGAGTTCCTTAAAATTGAAATTTTAAGACATTTCTCTCCACCATCAAAAACATCCAAAATAGTTGCCACTACCTAACCCTTTTTTGATCAATTTTATTAACAAAGGTTAATAGAAACTGCAATCACGGGAGATTGCTGAGCTGTATATTATTTGCAAAACTCAGAATGTTATAAAGTTCAAGCTAAGTATAGAGTTTTGAAAAGATTAGCATCAGGTCAGGAAGTTCCAAATATGCATGTGAACGGTCTTCCTGATTCTTTTAAGAAAAAGGCTTTAAGGAGCCTATTCTTTCATTGACTTCTCAGAAAAACAGAAAGAGAAGCAGTTGGTTAAGCCAAGATTTATGTGTTGATACTCATCTGAGCTCATCAGTTATTTCCAGTTGTATGATTGCCACCATTAGGTGAAACACACACACACAGACGCACACACACACGCACCCCATCCATGCTCAGGCCAACCTTTCTCAGGGCATTTGCTTACTAGAGTTATAAATGGCTTAGTCAGTACATAAACTGACTTCCAACTCCAGCCCTAGCTTAGCTTTATAATGTAAACAACCTGAAATCAAAGCATAGGTTACACTTTATTCTTAGATTGCCCTTCCTCTCAGCCGGAGAGGCTGATTTTAAAATCACCATCTTAATGACTTTTTTATTGAATGCAATTCTAGGATTTTACCAATAGTATCAGAAAACTGGGTTTTGAAGACAACGTGCTGTGGTAGAAGCACTATTCTAGGTTCTTTTGCAAACATGAGCATATTTAATCTTCATGTTAACACAGTCTGTTTCATATATGAAGAAATCTAGGGCTCAAAGAGTTTAACTTGCCTGGGATCACTTAACAGATAGCAGTTGAGTTGTGATTCAAACCCAGGTCAGGCTGGCTTTACCTTTTATGTTGTTCCTCCCATGCTGTGCTTCACACCTGAATTTAAATTCTACATTTCCCATTTAATACCTTTGCATACAACCTGGGAAAGTTTTAGATATGTGTGTGTGTGTGTATGTGTATATATATATCCTCGTGTGAGTCTTTGTTTTCTTATCAACAAAATAAGCATATGGACATTTCTTAATAGAGCTATTGTGAGGATTAAATTAGGTAGGTAGGTGGGTAGGTAGGTAGGTGAAGTGGACAGTCAGGGCAGGCAGACAGACACAAAGTAGGTTCCTAATCATATTTAGTTCCATTTCCTTCCCCTTTCCATAAATATGTAAATATCTGAAAACTCTGTGTGTTACTCAGGAGGACTGTATTTGATTGCCTTCTACTCTGTATTAGATTTTTTTTAAATGGATTCTGCACTGACAATCTATATGTACAATTAGACCAGCATTTTTTTTAACCATAAAAAGATGAACTTAGAAGTTGAAATTAATAAAACAGGTAACAGAAAGGCACATGAAGGCTTTAATAATTCTGTATTACAACTGGAAAAGTAGCCTGCAGATAATTTTTGAATGTTGAGTCAAATGATTCATGGAATTATAGAGAATCCAACAGCAGTCTTTGGTATGTAGCCAAAGTGGTAATCAAAGGCAAACTAATTCAATGCTTTGAAAAATACAACGAACAAAATAGAATGGGGAAATAAGTCAATTAGAAAAGAAAATGGCAACATTAGGGATGAAAGATAAACATAATTAGTTTTAACTAGACAATCATAGCTAGACTTGAATAAAATCTTAACTAGTAGGAATGAATGAACGGTTTTATATGTACTTATAACATAGAAAGGATTATATACAGTTTATACAAGTTAAAAGGTAAAATAAGTCCCAAAGAGACTTCTTATTTCAACCATAAGATAGACAAATCACTTCAGAGAACTTTATAGCCATCTCTTCTTAGTGCCTATGACAGCTTAACAATCTTCTTTCCTAAAGCAAATAATTCATTGGCAGAAACTGGCAAAATATATACATCTACACATATATACATATTTCCTTCCATGTATCCATATATCTAAAGTTACCACTGCTGGCAGAACTGGTCTCTGATGTAGCTGATCCTCCCCCCCCCCACCCTCAATGAATAGTCTTTTCTAGTTCATGCTTTCAACTATATGGCCTATCAGGTGCTCAGCATCATGGTCAACAGGAATGCTTGTGGTAATATGGTGAAGTTTGTTTTGTGCTCTATATGCTACCTGTGGTCACTTCCTTCAGCTAATTGCATCTGACTGCCAGCTTCTTTGCAACGTGGGTCCTCATTGGAATCATTGAGCAGTGCTATCACAAGAAGGCTTTCCAAGGTCTTTGGTGCTGCTTGTGGTGCAGCTGGTGGCACAGGCCCTGGTCCTGTCCAGAAGACCAGGATGTATCCTATTCCTTAGTGTATAACCTCAACATTAGAGTTGCTTTAATGGAGCTTCCTTCATTTGGATGTGGAGATTAGGGCTCCTCTGGCCCCACTACCGATTAGCTTTTGGTTTCCTCAGTTTTGATTTCCACTTGTTTCTCTGTAATGATTTTCTTGTGTATTATTAATAACTTTCAGCTCTGTGATCCTAATAAACTTTTCATATGCATATATGGTTTCAATAAGCCTAGACTTGAAATGCATGCTGTAAAAATTTTCAGACTGGTGTGAAGTTATATACAAAATTAAAAGTCTATAAATGAAAAATAAAGCATAAATGCCCTAAATGGCAAATATATCATAAAAGATGAATTGATTCCTATATACCATTGCACCCTACCCCACCCCTAGTGAAGGACACAATACAAATTGAGGAAAAAGTAACTATGTTCTCAACAGCTTAATCTGGTCGCATGTTATTTCCTCCAATACTAGAAAAAGAAAATTAGTCATATGGTTTCACTCAGGCAAATGTGACAATTTTAAAAAAAAAAAACTTAAGATATGTGTGATAGGCAGTGTAATGGGCCTATAAAGATGTCTACATCCTAATCCCTAGAACCTGTGAATATGTTAGGTTACAGATAGAATTAAGGTTGCTAATTAGTTGCCCTTAAAATAGGGAGATTGGCCGGTGCAGTGGCTCACATCTGTAGTCTTAGCACTCTGGGAGGCTGAGGCAGGAAGATTGAACTTGAGCCCAGGAATTCAAAACCAGCCTGAGAAAGAGCAAGGTCTCATCTCTACAAAAAAAAAAAAAGAAAAGAAAAGAAAAATTAGCCAGGCATGGTGGTGTGCTCCTGTAGTCCCAGCTACTCGGGAGGCTGAGGCAAGAGGATCACTTGAGCCTAGGAGTTTGAAGTTGCAGTGAGCTATGATGATGCCACTGCACTCTAGCCCAGGCAACAGAGCAAGATTCTGTCTCCAAACAAAACAAAACAAACAAACAAAAAAAATGGGGAGATTATCCTGGATTATCCAGATGGGCCCAATATATTTACAGGGGACCTTAAAAATGGAAGAGAGAAGTAGAAGAATCAGTATCAGAGTGATATAATGTGTAATATACTAGACCTGGCATTTCTGGCTTTAAAGATGGAAGGGGGCCAGAAACCAGGGAATGTGGGCAACCTCTAGAAGCTAGAAAAGGGGGAAAACATTCTCCCCAAAGCCTTCAGAAAGGACCACCTACCATCCAAATTGGAGCAAACTTCCCACTAGGGAAGCTTGCCCCAGCTGAATTACTAACACATGTAACCTTTTTCCCAGTCTCTTGTCTTGCAAACTCCAATGCATCCCAGACTTCTTGCATCCTAGACTTCTTCTTTCTTCACTCACTAGTTCACAAAATCAAACACCAACCTTTGTCTATCTCTCTTTGTCTATATAGGCAAGCATTCAGAGAAAGTGGAGGAAGATTACTCTTTAAACTGATTTCTGTCTTTAAAAGATGACCCTTGTTTCTTTCCTTGTGACCTTCCTCATCTGATATCCATATGCATGAGCTGTGCTAACTCTTAAAGCCTTTGGTTCCATATCCCTCTGGTGGCCAGTGTTCTTACACACCTTTCTTAAAGATAAAATCTTCTATTTCCTTCACTGTTCGCAAGCTGGAGCAGGTCTTCTAGGGCCTTACAAATGTTTCTTCTAGCCAGGGGTCAGCAAACTATGGCCCACAGGACAAATCCAGCCCATCATCTGTTTTTGTAAATACAGTTTTATCAGAAGTATGTCACACTCATTCATTGACCTGTTGAGCATGGCTATTTTTGCACTGTGCTATCACAGTTGGATGATTGTGACAGAGTCTTTATGGACCATAAAGCCTAAAATATTTACTGTTTGGTCCTTTACCAGAAATGTTTGCCAGTCTCTGTTCTAGACAATCCACTTTCACACTTTGCTGCCACCAATTTTTGTGTGTGGGTGGTTGTTTAGTTAACAGTGATTTTAGACCTGGACAACTAATATCTTGATATGTAAATAGTGAGAGGGAGAGGAAGAGAGAGAGAGAGAGAATATCGGTCTATCAGTAAATCTATAATCTGTATATGCTAACAGGGAGATTTTCTCTAAGATGCAGTTTCTATGCAGAATGTTCACCTGGCTGCCCAAGATGGCTCTCCTTATTAAGAGGATAATTATGTAAGATGCAGTTCTTTTTGTGTCCTTTCAGGATACCAGGATAGTAGAGTCAGGTGGATTTCTGCATATGTCTGGTATACAATTCTTGGGAGATGATGAGGATGATTATATCAATAATAACAGTAATAATAGTGATCATTTGTTAAGTACTTCCTATGTGAAGTGCTTTAACTTGGTTCTTTTTTTTTTCTTTATTGAAGCATAATTTACATATCATGCCATTACTCCATTTTAAGTGTACAATTAAATGATTATTAGTAAATTTACCAAGTTGTACAGCTATTCACATAAATCAGTTTTAGAGGATTTCCTTCCCCCTCTTGAAACCGCTAATACCCTTCCCCAACTACATTTCAAGCATGCCCCTCCCCTCCACAGTGCTCACCACATCCCTCAGATGTGGGTCTACCCCCCTCGCCTAAATTTGATTCTTTGGAAAGAAATAAATTAACACTAGTGAAGAAATTGTCACAGATTTGCACAAACAATTATTAATAGCAAGCAATGGCTGTACTTACAAAGAATTATAATGCATGTAACATAAATGTGATTATGATTATTCATTAATCCTTTCTCTGCAGGGAGGGGTAAACCCTTCCAGCAGGGGAGGTGTCCCTGTGAGTGAGGTCTTCATCTGGATCCCTGAATTCTTTCCTTCCATCGCCCATTTCTACCCCCAGTCTCTGTTTCTTGGGCCACCCATGGAACCTTGCCTGTTTGCTGTCTGGGCTCTCTGGCCACATTTGCACTATTTCAGAGCCCAAGCATTGCAAAGCAGGGCTTGCCTCCCTCACTGTGAAAGGTTAGCCACTGCCGAATCTACTGGGCAGCAGTCTCTTTGGTGCACCTGTGGGCTGAACTCCCTCTTGCCCAGCCAGGCTCCTATCATGCTGCATGTGCTGAGGGATGGGCATTAGGCCTTGAAGTCTAGTAGTGAACTCCTCAGCTCCCCAGCCACAGGTCAAGATCACACTCATGGTCTCATAGGGATCCTCCCCATAGTTGCCCCAGCTGTGCTGACCTGTTGCCCAATTACACTTCATGGGCAATGCTAGTCACAGCCTGAATTTATGATCTGACAGACTCCCACTGACTGCCTTGACCCATGCATTGTTCTAGTCTCACATTGTTCAGGAGGGTGTTTGTTATGACCTCTAGTCAGGACCTGGAGGAAATGGTTTCTAGGAGAGGAAGACTTTCTTCTTGAAAACAACAAGAAGGCATATCAATCCTAAATATTAGGTTATTAAGTATGGAATGTCCAATTTCCTTAAGTACAAAGTTTGACAGTTGATATCTCTGACATTTCACTTTGACACTTCTTGTTTTATTTTTATTGTGAAGGTACATCCTAAGTCTTTCAAATGCATGTTTTGGCTTGTGATTATCTTTCAAAAAAATTTTAGAGCAATTTTTGTGAAACCATGGATAAGTAAAAACTTCATGTTATTTTCAAATATGAGTTCCATCATGGAACCAATGCCTCACAGACCGCTTGAAATACCAACGAAGTGTTTGGGAAAGATGTGGTTAATGAACGCACAGTACATTGATGGTTTAAGAAGTTCTGGTGATTTCAATCTTGAAAATGAAACAGGTGGGTGACCTGAAACCAAGGTGGATAATGATGAGCTGAAAGCTGTAGTGGAGTGAATCCATCTCAACCTATGCTTGAATTAGCGGCCAAGTTTGACGTTATTATTCCAACAACATTGGGCCATTTGAAACAAATGGGCAAGATAAAGAAGCTGGATAGATGAGTTTTGCTTGAATTAAATGAGCTTCAGAAGAGAAATCATCTCGAAACTTGCCTTTCTTTGCTGTCACAACATAAAGGTGAACAATTTCTACACCATATTGTTACATGTGATGAAAAATAGACTCTTTTTGACAGTCGCAAGTATTCGGCACAATGCTTGGAGAAAGATGAAGTACTGAAACACAGTCCAAAACTGAAAATTCACCAAAAAAACCTAATGGTGTCTGGTGGTCCAGTGCTGGTTATGTCCACTAAAGCTTCACAAAACTTGGTCAATTAATTACAGCAGATGTATACTGCAATAATTTGGATGAAATGATGAGGATGGTTGTGATTAAGCAGCCAAGATTGGTAAACAGGCGAGTCTTCTTGCAAGACAATACTTGACCACATGTCACACAGACAACACTACTCAAAGTACAGAAGCTGGACTTGGAAACTTTCTGTCATCCACTGTATTCACCAGACCTTGCACCAACTGACTAACACTTCTTTCAGGCCTTGGACTGCTTCTTGCAAAGAAAAATATTCAATTTTAAAAAACAAGCTGTGGAAAACACCTTTGGAAATTTCATCGCTCTCCAGGTTTCTTCCCTACTGGCATAAACAAGCTACTGTTAAGATGGCAACCCTGTGTTAATAGTTTAGGCTCATACTTTGATTAATTGTATTGCTCCTTGTTTGAGATATAATAAACTGCACTTTTGATTCAAAATCAGACATTTCATATTTAATGACCTTAATATTTATGCATCTAACACAAAAACACCCAGATTCATAAAACAAACCCTAGTAGATCTAAGGAAAGTGATAACCAACAGCATTATAATTGCTGGAGACTTCAACACTTGACTGACAGAATTGGATAAATCATGCAAGCAGAAAATAAATAAAGAAACATTGGACTTAAATGGGACTCTAGAATAACTGGGCCTAACAGACATTTACAGAACATTTTACCTAAAAGCTACTGAATATACGTTCTTCTCTTCAGCACATGGAACATTCTCCCTCTAAGATTGATCATATTTTAGGCCACAAATCATGTCTCAACAAATTAAAAACAAATTGAAATTCATACCATGTATCTTTTCAGATCATAGTAGAATAAAACTAGAAATAAATCTGAGAGAAACACACAATTTTACACACAGTCAAGAAATTAAACAGCCTGGTGCTGAACAATTATTGGATCAATGATGAAATTAAGATGGAAATGAAAAGATTCCTCAAACCGAATGACAGATAAAATTCAGCTGTGAATCCATCTGGGGATACAAGCTATCAAAATTATTTTGGATTCAGCAAAAGCAGCCTTAGGAGGGAAATTCATAGTATTAAATACTTACAACAAAAAGACAGAATGATCACAAATTAACAATCTAATGACACATTTCAAGGAACTAGAGAAGAAAGAACAAACCATACCAAAGCCAGCAGAAGAAAAGGAGTAACTAAGTTCAGAGCAGAACTAAACAAACTTGAAAACAAGAAAATAATACAGAAGATCAATGAAACAAAAAGTTTGTTCTTGTTCTTTGAAAAGATAAACACATTGATAGACCTCTTGTTATATTAGCCAGGAATAGAAGAAAAAGGACCCTAATAAGCTCAATCAGAAATGAAAAAGGAGATATTACAACTGATACCACAGAAATACAAAAAATCATCTGTGAAAATTTCTATGCACATGAACTCGAAAATATAGAGGAAATGGACAAATTTCTGTAATCACACAACCTCCCAAGATGCAATTAGGAAGAAATAGAACTCTTGAACAGACGAATAATGAACAACAAGATTGAAGCAGCAATACAAAATCTTCCAACAAGACAGAACCCTGTACCAGATCAATTCACAGCCAAATTCTGTTGAGTTGAGAGTTGAGACCCATACTGCAGAAATTATTCTATAACATTGAAAAAGAGGGAATCCTCCCTAGCTCATGCCATGAAGCCAGCATCACCTTGATACCAAAGCCAGGAAAGGACACAACAAAAAAGAAAACACAGACCAATATCCTTTCTGAATGTAGATGCAACAATTTTCAATGAAATACTAGCAAACCAAATTCAACAGCATGTCAAAAAAATAATACACCATAACCAAGTGGTCTTCTTCCCAGGGATGCAAGGATGGTTCAACATACGTAAATTGATCAATGTGATTCACCACATAAACAGAAGCAAAACAAAGACCATATGATGTCTCAATAGATGCAGAAAAAAGCATTCATCAAAATTCAGCACACTTTCATAATAAAAACCCTCAACAATCTAGGCATAGAAGGAACATATCTCAAACTTATAAAAACTATATATGTGATAAACCCACAACTAACATCATACGGAATGGAGAAAAGCTAAAAGCATTCCCACTAAGAACTGGAGCAAGACAAGGATGCCATTGTCACCACTACTATTCATCATAGTGCTAGAAGTTCCAGCCAGAGTAATCACGCAAGAGAAAGAAATAAACGGTATCCAAATTGGGAAAGAGGAGGTCAAACTGTCTTGCTGCCAGTATGATCTTATATCTAGAAAACCCCAAAGATTCCACCAAAAGACTCCTGAAATTGATAAGTAAATTCAGCAAAGTCTCAGATTACAAAATCAAGGTACACAAATCAGTAGCATTCCTAAACATCAATAACAGTCAACCTGAGAGTCAAATCAAAGTCTCAATACCATACACAATAGCTACAAAGTAAATAAAATACCTAGGAATATACTTAATAAAGGAGGTGAAAGATCTCTACAAAGAGAACTATGGTACACTGAGGAAAGAAATTGCATGCAGATGATACAAACAAATGGAAAAACACATCATGCTCATGGATCAGTAGAATCAACATCATTAAAATGTCCATAATACCCAAAGTGATTTACAAATTCAGTGCAATCCCCATCAAAATACCAATGTCATATTTTACAGATCTAGAAAAAAATAATTCTACACTATGTTTGGAACCAGAAAAGAGCTAGAATAGCTAAAGAAATCTTAAGCAAAAGGAACAAATCTGAAAACGTCACACTACCAGACTTTAAACTATACTCCAAGGCTGTAGTAACCAAAACAGCATGGTATTGGCCCAAAAATAGAGACACAGATCAATGGAACAGAACAGAGAACCCAGATACAAAACTATCCTCATATTTCTATCTGATTTTTAGTAAAGCAGACAACAATATACACTAGGGGAAAGACCCTATTCAGTACGTGGTGTTGGGAAGACTGTATAACCTCATGCAAAAAAATGAAACAAGATCCATATCTCTCACCACTCACAAAAATTAATTCAAGATGGATAAAAGATTTAAGTTTAAGGCATGAAACCATAAGAATACTAGATAAAAATATTGGAAAAACTATTCTAGATATTGGCCTAGGCAAAGAATTTATGAAGAAGACCCCAATGGCAATCACAGCAACATCAAGAATGAATGAGACCTGATTAAATTAGAAGGCTTTTGCACAGCCAAGGAAATAATCAACAGAGCAAATAGGCAACCTACATAGTGGGAGAAAATATTCACAAGGTATACATCCAATAAAGGGTTAATAACCAGAATCTACAAAGAACTCAAGCAAATCAGCAGGAAAAAAATAAACAACCCCATCAAAAAGTGGACAAAAGACATGAACAGAAGCTTTTCAAAAAAAGACAATGTCCAGTAAACATATCAAAAAATGGTCAACATCACTAATCATCAGGACAATACAAATTAAAACCACAATGAGATACCACCTTATCCCTGTTAGAATGGCTTTTATTAAAAAGTTTAAAAATAATACAGGCTGGTATGGATGCAGAGAGAAAGGAACACTTCTACACCATTGGTGGGACTGCAATTTATTAATAGTACAACCTCTCTGGAAAACAATATGGAGATACCTCAAAGAAGTAAAGGTAGACCTACAATTTGATCAAGCAATCCCACTACTGGGTATTTACCTAAATAAAAAGAAGTCATTTTATCAAAAAGACACCTGCACTTGAATGTTTATTGCAGCACAATTCACAGTTGCAAAGATGTGGAATCAACACAAGGACCCATCAATTCATGAGTGGATTAACATTATGTGATATATGTATACCATGGAATACTATTTCAGCCATGAAGAAGGATGAGTTAATACCTTTTGCAACAATTTGGATGGAACTGGAGGTTATTATCCTGAATGAGGTATCTAAAGAATGGAAGAACAAACACCCTATGTACTCACTATTCAATTGGAACTACCAATGAGCACATTTGTGCATAGAGGGAAGTAAAACTCAATGGAAATCAAGCACATGGTAGAGGGGAGGAGGGGATGGTGAAAACCTATCTAACAGATATAATGAACACTATCTGGATGACAGGCACACTCATAACCATGACTCGAGCATTATAAAACTGATCCATGTAACCAAAAATATTTGTATGCCCTTTTTTATTTTTTGAAATGAAAAAAGAAAGGAAAAGAAAACAACAGACTTGTTTTCTCTGGTCTGCTCTAGTTTCTACTTCAGCAAATTTCTTATTTATTTATCTGGCTGACAGAATTTTAATTCTTGCATACATTGAAGGCCATATGATTTCTAACACCAGAGCTTTTTAAATCCCTTAATTTGTATTTCTTCCTTCATGTGTGGATCTCCCAATCTCTCAAGATCTCTCTCTCCTCTCTCTGCCCCCTTCCCCCTCCTTCCTCCCCCCCCCACACCCTATTGCTCAAATTCCAGAACTAACAATGAGATTATCTGATCCCAAATTGAACACTACCATATTTGCTATATGATATTAGACAAATAAACTCATTTGGTTTTAATACCTGTAAGATGAAATCTAAACTCTACCTTGCCAAATTTGTAAGGGTTTTTTTCTTCTTCTTCTTCTTTTTTGTGAGGCTGAAATGAGGAAGTAAATACAATCATTGGTAAGTATTCAGCCTTTAATGTGTATCAGGCACTATAGTAGGTTCTGGAATACCTTTAGAAAGAGGACAGATGAAGTCCCTGCCCCATGGCACTGACATTATGGGTGGGGAGACAGATACTAGATGATGAAACAAAGTGGGTAATGCAGGTTGTGGTAGGCGCTTTGTAGGAAGGCAGCATGATCGCAGTGATTGAGAGCTACAGGGAAGGCGATACTTAAGACCGAGCTGCCAAAAAAAGCCTCTTCAAGGAAGCAATACTGAGAACGTGACACTTGAGGTCTATTTGAGAGAAAGCCTACCATATACTAAACTAGAAGTGCACTTTATACGTGGTAAGATGTCACATCAATGAATAGTAGCCCCCCAATCCTCTGTGTAAGAGGGGAAATTACAGAACAATAAGTTTTTCCAATTTCTGAAGCTATAACTTTAGACTAGTGTCTGTACTTTCTTGTGAGCTTCTCTTTTTTAATCTGAATCTTCTTTTGCTTCCTTCACTTCTGTGTCTGATTTGTGCTAGCCTAATCTGGGTACTTGTCATCTGTCCCCTGTCTGCAGTGCTGTCTTCCTTCTGCCCACTCTGTCTTTCCTGCCACTGTTTGGATCCTTCCTTCCCACTGCTTTGACCTGCTGCTCATGCCATAAACTTGGGCAATTGATTTCCATTTCTAAGACTTTAACCCTATGCTTCTAAAAGCTTTCATAGGCATCCCTGTTTTTCTGCTAATCTACCTATCATTTATGATAAAAGCAACTTCTGCTACTAACCTTCATGAAGAGGAATATTTCCAAATTGATCTAACTAGACCTGGCTGGCATAGTGCCCAGCATGTAATAAGCTGTCAATATATATTTATTGAATAAATGAGTGAATGAACTGATTTCCATAATCTTACCCAGTCTATCTGTAGGATTAAAGTGGTTTTCTCCCTATGATTTTATGTATGTTTGTTCCTCACAAGTAAAATGCTTATAAAAGCCTTTACCTTCAGCTATATAGGATATTAAAATCTTATCTCTTCACAGGAATTTTTTATTTTATTTTAAATCTACTCTCTCTGTTTGCTGTCCATGTGAAACTTTGTCATTGGTCCTGGAGACACCTAGAGGCATGGAAGTGTCTCTGAGATTCTTTGTACATTGTCCAGCACAGTGTGTAATAACAAGCACACAGCATTTAGTATGTAAAAGGATTTTCCCTAATCATAGTAACACTGAGATTTTTAATTGTTTTGGTTTTGACTTTCAGCATCCTGAATAATCAAATGTGTTTGTTCAAATTAATTAGAAACTTTCTAAGGAATATCTTTGTTTTAAAAAGCTGTGTTTTCAGAGTTAAGTAGCAACTAAAGGCAATGTTCCTTTTGAAGAAAATTTTCAAGTATGTCCAGAATTTGGTGTTAGCCCCTTGGTCTGATATTATTGATCACCAATGGCAATAATAATTCAGTCACAACATTTAGAGATTTTTCAACAACAAATTGAATGTTCACTTTTTATAAGTACAGACATATGTTTAGAATCATAACTGCCAACTTGTTTCAGGAGCTGGATCTTAAGTGTTAAGTATTCATTTAAAATAAATAAAAATCTTATTGTGTTATGTCAGAAATAACTTATAAATGACCATTCAGCTTTGAGCATTCTCTCTTTATAGTTCTAAAATATTTAAATAATACCAAAAATGGATAAAGAATCCCTTTATGTTTTTTATTGTTTAAAGTATATTCTTTAATTCAAGAAATCCTGTATAATTACACTGTGATTTTTATTTGTATAAGGATCTGACCCATATGATCAGGAACAACTTCAAAACTTGAATACTTATGATATTTGTTACCCAGTGGGATATAAAGTAATGGGACAGACTTTCAAACAAACATACTAATGGTTACATATTCAGAGGCTCCTGGTCCCTTTCAAAGGAGTCACCTAAGAAGGCCACGCATTTGTTCCAGTAATGTTGCCATGGCTCAGTATTGTTGTGGAATGCCTCTTTTTAAATGGCCACTGAAATGCTGAGTAATAATAGAGAGTAAAATGACATATTATTTTATATATCCTTTAAATTGTGGCAGAGATGAATTTTATTTTGGTGAGTAGTCAGAAATCATCCCAGGACCAAGGGCAGTGAATAAAATCTGAAGTGTTGTTTGGAGCCACAGTTGGGTGTAAAACAAGTTGGGCTTTCTTGAGCCCAACTTGTGGTGCCTAACTAACTCTTGAAGTTGATGGTCAAAGAGGAATTCCAGAACCCTGGACTTTAGAATAAATGTATAAGCTGCCAAGGTAGGTACTATGAAAACAGTACTTATCTAGATGGGGGGAAAAATGTGTGTATGTTTGCCAAATAAGGTGAGTTTTATTACTTTATAGACATACCTTATAGATGTAAAAAGTACTCCTATCTTGGAACTCTTTATAAACAAACTTAAATGTAAGTAGAATTTCTGTCTCATCCCTTCTAAGCCTGTTGAGAAATCTGAATTTCTGATGATGAATTGCTTTTTAAAAAGTAATGTTTACCATTTAAAAAGTAATGCTTTGCAGTTTCACTTCACCTTTTTCTGACTAGCTTTGTTACCTGTACAATTCAGTTTTTATTTTAGTGTATCCATTTTTGTTTACCCTGAGACTCTCAAAATGGGTTTCCTCACTATAAAATTATCATCAAGCTATTGAACCAAGGTAGAAAATAACACCTAAGCTGAAGGTTATTAATTATTCCATAATAGTTTTAAGCTTTTTTTTTTTTTTTTTTTGGTTTACATTCAGATGCCTTTATTTTTCAAGTGGAACCCTATTATCTTAGCAAATAAGAATATCAAATTATAAGAGTGTCAAATTAAAAATTCTGTAAAAATAAATAATCTCAATTCCAGAGCTTCTGTTATATTTTTTATTTTTACTAATAAAAGCTCTAAAGATAGAGTTCAACCAAGCCGCTAGACCATGTTTCTGTACTGTAGAGGCTCCAGGTGGACTCATTGGCCAAGAATGGGGGATGGAGCTGATGTGTCCTGCTGGGTTGGGGCCTTTCCAAATTTATTTCACCACATCCATCTGTATCCAGGTCACTCAGGCTCCTATCTGTTCATTGCTGAGTTGAAATAATAAAAGGTAAAATGGAACATGGAAGGCAGAGAAAATTGCTGTCCTTCTGCAAAGAAGCTAAGACAGCTAAATTGTGAAATAATTTAAACTGTTCAAATTCGACAAGTTTGATTGCAAAATTATGTGACCAACGTAATCAGAGATCAAAATGGCCACTAGTTTACAGTTTTAAAAAGTCATAGAGTGGCATTCTTACCACAGACTAATAGAATATTATTTTATTCTGCCTGATAGTAACTATTGCACAAATGGCTGTTGTTTTGCAGTTTGGTGATTTAAATGCTGTGTCTCCTGGAAATCTGGATAAAGGTAAGATTTGAAAATGATGTGCATTTTAAGGACTTTCTTGACTGAGAACTTCTCTTAGAGGAAAATATAGCCTCTGTCTCTACGATTCTGATTTTGTGAAAGTGGCCTACAAATCCTAGCCAAATGTGACAGTAGTGTCTTTTGGAATCCTTCATTATTTCTCCATGTTTCTCCGTCCCTATGCCTTCTTTATGTGACATGTTAAATGCAAAGACTTGAGTTTAAATGCAGTGATGAACTCTTCCACTCTTTTAGCCTGAAGTTCATTACAAGTAACAAGAAATTATTTCTAGCTCCTAAAGAGACTCCTAAAGAGAAGTGATAAAATTGGGCCATTTTTCTTCAAGGCCCACTAGGCAAGAAAAGATTCCTTAGCCCATCTGCCTCACTGTGTCACAGTTTTCAGTGGAAAAAGAACTCAGAGATGGCAATGAAATTTAATGTAAAAAGCAAGATCATTAGTGGAATAGATGAAGAAAGTAATGTATATACTTCTGCAATTTTAGTACTGGCATTGCCACTTTAATATATAGTACAATACGATAATAACATGATATTTATTCCTGAAGAAACACGTAAACAAAACCACAAAATAAAAAGAACAAGGAAAGTTTGGGAGGAGATGGAGTTAAGACAGATCATACAAATCCCACCCAACTTTATAAACAGAGCATAAACAAAAACAATTCTGATAAAAATGCCAGTACAGGTTTAAAAAACATGCAAATTTTCTAGTAAATAAACACTGCAGTAAATAGAGCTCTTTCTTTAAAATGAGTGGAGGGGTTATATTGAGGTTTTAAGGAGTTGTTTTGGTTATTGACTTCTGGAGACAGGGACAAAATGCATAAAGACTGGAGAGAACTATACAATTAGCCCTTCCCGGCCAGAGTCAGTGCGGAAAGAGGAAGGACTTGGGGAGTCTGCAAAGAGGTACAGTGCTATTCTCCATAGCACACTGTACTGAAGTACTGAGCTTCTGTGTCTTGGTGGTAGAAAACGTTAATATGCTGGGGAATGTCATGTACAAATCAACATCACTCCCATGTTAAAGTCCTATCAGTCTCTATTTAACAATTGTGCATGCATTAATTCCCATTTTAATAACATGCTTAGTAGCAAAGCAGGGAAATTAGAAAATTATAGCTGAAAAATATTGTTACTACAAATATACATTCTATAGGATTAACCAAATAACCCTCAGAAAAATAAATCAATGGTGATACTAATTTGTAATTTTAGAGCAAGAAAGGTGGCATTTGAAACCCATGCAGCATGGATGATGCACTGACACAAAAGTCTCATAACCCAAATTTGGGGATTTCATCCCTGGATGCGCAGAGGTGCAGTAGAAATGTGGCTGCTCAGCCAAAGACTGAATCCCAGCTAGGCTGCTGCTTAAGGTGCAGAACCAAAGTCCGTGGTAAACTCCAGGAGCACCTAATTTTAGTTGTTGTGTACCAGATTCCCCTAACCTCAAGTAGATTCCTAGGAAATGTTTTTGAGTCTTTAGAGAAGCATAAAATGTCTACAGAATTATATTTGTTTTTCCATAGGAACTGGAGAGGGGGCTTTCTTTTATGGATTGCTTTCTAGGCTATCCAGAGGAACCCTATCACCCAGAGATGATGGACCTAAATAAAACTGACCTGGAACATTTAAGTTTTTTGTTTCATTTTTGTTTTGTTTTTACAAAGAAACCCCATCAGTATCAATGAAACACTTAAGGATTCTCCCCACTCTCTCTCTACTCCCCTACCTGCTTGATGATTTTTTTCCTTTCAGTGCTGCCTCTTTTATTATTTTGACACCTATTTCTCAGGCACAGAAAAGTTAGTGGAGAGAGAGCTGTGATGCAGTGAGATTTGTCCTCACCTTCTTGACATGGCTTTGCTGGTCCCATTCACGCCAAGACCTGATGTGTCTTGAGACTTAGTCAAACTGGCATACTCAGGCCTAAAGATTGAATGTGAAATCACATTCAGTTTCCACAAAATGAGAATTTTTCTACCTGAAAAAAGTAATATTGGCTCTGTGTAAAAATTTCAAAGAATACAGAGAATTAAAAACTACAGAAAGTGAAACTTCGTAGTCAACAATCCTCAAGAGACTACCACCATGAAGAGTTGTGAGAAGATCCTTCCAGACATTTGGTTTATGTATAAATACATGTAAAAACAAAATAAAAAGTATCATACATACATGTTTCAATTATACCCTCTTGATGAAGCAGATGTCTACCAAAGGTATCCCTGTCCCTATAGTCCCCCAGCCCTCCAAATATGCTTATTCTGACAAACTCCAATATTATCATCAAGTTAATTTTCCAGAAGCAAAAAGCTAACTGGATAAAGGAGATAGGCTAAGATATCTTTTTACCTTCATCTAAGGGCACTTCTTTGTTTTATTGCTTAATAATGCGTTACAAACATTATTTCTAGCATGTTAATCTCAACCTCTTTAATCACACGTATCATTTCTCAGACTTGGTGACTGCACACAGCACAGCTGTATGTGGAGGTCGTTTTATTCCCCATCACTTGTCTCTGGAACTTTTCTCTTTGCCCCAATTGATAATGAGAGAAGAAAAGTCAAGGGACCCATGTATATAAAGAACTGCAGAGACTTCTGCTGTGGGTGTCCTCAGATGGTAAAACTAGACGTAACACTGCTTAGAAAGAGTCCAGCTTAATCTGACTGTAGAGACATGTGTTCTACACTCATTATATGTGATTTGCCTTAGGACAGGCACATAATACCAGCTATTAACACTATCAGTATTGCCAGGAATAGAAATGTATTGCACATTTTTAATCTGATACTACTGCCTCTTCCTAATTTTTTGTAATAATAATTGAGGATTTTATTTAATACTATGATCTACAACGTTGTTGTGTGCCAAAAAGTCCATATAGCAGCTCCTGCTTATGCATGCAATAATTACATTATGAATCAACATAGGTCTCACCTATATTAACACCAGCACAGATGATATTTATATTTAATATACATTTTTGGAGGAAAATAAGAACTTTTTTTGTTAGCTTTTTCAGGTCAGTACATTCCCCAGAAACCAGCATAGACCACTTTATGATGACACAAATTATGCCACTATTTAATACAGATGCTTCAGGAATTTCCAAAGATCTTTTCAAAAGAGCTATTAAAGTATTGATCACAGATAACCAAAAATAAATTATATTTTGCTATGTTTGAAAGGCTTATAGGTACATCAGTACAGCATTGATACAAGTAAAATCCGAGGCAGGAAAACCTACAAGTTTTGTCCCCTGGGAAGAGCTAAGAAGTTGCTTTCTTAATGTACTATATAAAGTGTTTCTGAAGCATGTGTTGATTGTTGTTTTCCAATCTGTCTTCTGATAATGGTCTTGGTATTATCTGTTTGTGCAGATGAAGGCAGTGAAGTGGAAAGCGAAATGGATGAAGAACTGGATGACTCTTCAGAGCCTCAAGCCAAAAGAGAGAAAACAGAGCTGAGCCAGGCATTTCCGGTGGGCTGTATGCAGCCTGTTCTCGAGAGTGGCGTGCAACCAAGCCTCCTGAATCCAATTCACAGCGAGCACATCGTCACAAGTACTCAGACTATCAGACAGTGCAGCGCTACAGGAAATACCTACACTGCAGTCTAAAGAATATTAAAGCGTATTTTTCCAGCTTACATTAACCCTGTTGATATTGGGCTTAAGTTGAAAATTTAATAAGCCTGAAGGTTGACTATTGTCCAATTCTATCTGTGCTGAACATTACTTTTTTGGAGTTGTGAAATGGAATGGGTGTATGTATTTTGCCAGGTCTTTTTTTTTTTTTAACATAAACAAATTATTTGCCTCTTAATAATAAGTTTTTTCCCCCCTTAGTTTCAGGTGTCAAGAAGGATTTTTACAACACTTAATGTCAATGTTTTTGTTTTCTTATAATTAAAAAGTAATTTACATTTTTTGTAGCTTAAAATATTTTATTGTTGATTGTTAGTCTTGGTGTATGATTTCATGTGTAAGTTTTTTAATTAGATGCACTTCTGTGAAATATCAAAAGAAATGAATTTCTTTGATTTACACTGGAGGCATGCCCATTTGGCAGCAGATGCATCAAATTTGCTTTTGAAAGGTGCTTTTCATTGGGCAGACCCATAAGACACTATTTTGATAACATTTTGGAGTACGGAGAGAGAATACAGAGCATTTTTATTATAGTGGTAGAGGGTTGGGAAGGTCATCTATTTTTCTCTGTAGAAAAATTGAGCTGTACATTTATTGGTTCAGAGTAAATGACAGAATTACAAGAGATTATGCTAATATGTACATAATTTGTGTACATAATTATTAAACCATGTTAACAATGCAAGCTTCCGTTAAACGTTGAATTTTAACTATTATTTGCATACCAATTCCTCTGTTTAAAGACTACTGATTCTGTATTTGGGACCACTGCACAGATGCATTTTGCTGTTAAGTGGGGCTGTTGTAGTTAGATACTGAAGCTGAAAAAAAATGACTTGACTTTTTTTTTTTAAGTGTACATACTACTTATGCTGAGCTGGACATATAGGAAACCATTCCATTTGGATGACTTTCTTTTATTCCAGGTCTTTATCCTAATAGTAGTTCAATATGCTGCTATTATAAAAGAAAATTTATAGAATGCAAGGAATGTAGCAACCTGCATAATGTTATTTCCTTCGAAAATATTTCCTGGTTTCTAAAGTATGTGGATTTAAATTTTAAACAGAACCTGAAGGCAGTGTAACTGGCACACCTCACTGTTACTTATCCCCAATGCTGTAGGATTTGGATAGGTGGCTGGATGGACCATTGCCATTGAAGAATGTACATCAGGGATCATCGTACCTCGGCTATTACATGGTGCCTTAAAACAGAACTGAAGCTAAGGTTTAGTAAGGTTTATTTTGTTCATGTGAATAACTCTTCAATCCGTTTGACAAAGTGTGCCTGTCGTTTTCAGATTCCTGAAGTAAGGACAGGTTACATGTTCTTCAAAGAAAATTTAGGGAAAAGAAAGCAAAACAAAAAGACAAAAATCAGTTTCCCTCTTTGAGTGACCGTGAACCTATTTTTTATTCTTAGAGCTGAATATTACTTGATTACAAATCAGATTGCTTAAGGGTGTGGAATAGCAGGCTAGTTTTAATACCAACTTGTCACATAAAATCATATATGTTTTAGACCATTCTTATCTAGTTACGATTCTAGAAAGTTAACAAAATAAGCAGGTACTTATTGAAGTGCATCTTTTCAGTCTCAGTGTTTGTCTGTGTGTCTAGGTGTCAGTATGTCCACATGTACACACGAGTGCCCGTGGAACGGGAGTCTGCTACAAAGTCAGAAAGTGAGATCCTAGGGAGTATACAACCATCCCCATTTTAATTTGCATGAAAAGCCAAGGTTCTTTTAAGCACTCAAATTATTAACACAAACAAAAAAGGCACATCCATTCATTTAAATAGTTGTAAAACTAAACTAATCAGCCTAAATAAATAAATAAATAAGTAAGTAAAGCCAAAAAACAAGGAAAGCACAAAATGATTTACGGACTATTAAGAAGGCCTATATTAAACTCAAGCTGTTTCTCTTTCCAGTTTTATTGGGGTGGGGGGAGGGGGGCGTTAGAAAGAAGAGGGTAAGCCAGTCTGTGAAGTTAGAAATACCAAATGGCTTATCGGGTAATACACAGTGTGTTTAAACTGTTGTTGCTCGACTGCCTCTGACTACTCAAATAAGATCAACAAAGTTTCTTAAGTAAAATTTAAGTGTTTTAGATGTAATTTTTTAAATTGATTCCAATTTTGTATTATACAACTCAGTCCTCTATTTGGAAGGCTTCATTAGCATCCTAGCATCACCTTCATCTAAATATCATTTAAATGACCATCCCCCTTTTTCCTTCCAAAAAGGCAATGAATTTGCACCATCTCTCTCTCTCTCTCTCTCTCTCTCTCTCTCACACACACACACACACACACGCACGCACGCACGCACGCACACACATAACACACAGCAAAGAAAACATCACAAGCTGCAAAGGATCATGTATCTACTTCATCGTAGGAACATTAGGAAATGTTTACAGGTAAAATTAAAATCAAAAAATGAACGCACACTCTTCATTTTGGCTCTCCTTTCTGAAGTTTTTCAGTTTCCTGTCTCTACCCTCCATCCCCAGAATGATACTATATCTGCATTGGACCAAATGTATTTACTGGTTTCATCTTGTTCATTGAATGACTTTAAATGTATTTATTATCATTGTTTCCTTTAATTTAATGTTGAATATATTTGTATCATTAGAGGAATCTGATAATAATGGGAAAATTTAGATTGATGAAAGTTAGAGATTGGGGACGCTCCAGGATTCAACATTTCTTCCAATTGTTCATGGTTTGTTCTAAATTAGGACAGATTAGGAACTAATAAATATTATTATATTTGAACTTAACTTATTAAAAATCTTCTGATCTCCTTTATGAATACTTAGGAATATTAATTCTTATGACTAGTGTAAATAGTTCTGGACAATACACAAAAGAATACCTGTGGCTTATGCTACTTCCAGTTATTTGTAGTTCACAGTAAGATAAGAACATACACATACACCACTAACACACAAACATTTTCACCAATTTGGAATTTGGATTGTGAAATATATTAGAAAATAAAAATGTAATTTATACACTTGAGCAAATTGGAGAGTTCACATTTATTGCATTTGTTTTCATGTTTTTTCATTTTTTTATTCATCAAAACTGTAGGTTTTCTAATTAGACACTAATACCCTTGTAGTAGATTCATTGACAAGTGACACAAGTAAACATTTTAAGGACTTCTTGGTATTTCTTGGCATTGTAATCAAACACTAGTCATGAAATATGTCTACATAAACCAAATGCTACACTTTCAGTTGAGGAAAAATGTAAAAAAGATATATTGGCTATTTTTAAGTTTCAGAAAAGACATTTTTCCATATGATAGGATTGAGTATTATGGGTATAGTTTGATCTTGACATACACTTTGAGAATCATACCCAAAAGATTTGCATTCATGAAACCAGTGAACAATAGGGTGGAATGGATGAACTATTTCCTTGGAACACAGGGCCCAATTTTCGAATTTTTCTTTGGATATCAAGTTGCTGGTCACTTATTCAGGATTTTCATCCAAACTATGTTTGGACTGACTGTGTAAGTCTTACTGCCTTTTCAGAAATCTGCTTTCCTTTTTGTGCTTTTTCTTGTACTGTATAGCACGGTTTATGCACCTCTCTTTAGATGGTGTACTTTAAAAACAAAAGTAAAATTTAGCAAATGGTTTTTTAACACTGCATACCTAAAATTACTAGTGTGCAACATTGACTGCCTTTGATTTGTAGTAGATGAGTGAAAATGAATACGTCCTTGTAGAATGCTGTGAAAGTCATTCAGGAATGAATACGGTTTCGGTGCCGTAATCATGAACCTTTTTACGTGAATGCACTGTCTAAAAGTGCTAAATGCATTTTCAAATTTTTAAAAATTCTTCAGATATATTTGAAATGTCTAAAATAATGCTGTGCTTGAAACATTAGTGTAAAAGAAAAAAAAAATGTGTGTCACTGTGATGTTGGTCCTCTCTGTGTGGACACAAGTAGAAAGTGAAAAACTTGGCAAGTCACCTTTTTGTACAATTTGAGGCAGTGGTTATATACAATAAATTGACCTTTGTTATAACCGCCCCCCCCTTACACTCTTGGTGAGAAAATAACAATCATCCACAAATTGAAATCAGAGCTCTTGTGATCTGTATGAATCACACCAGAACATGGGGGAGGAGGGTTGGCACGCAGTGCTTCTGAAAATTGGGCTTGTCGCTAGATCAGAGCAACCTCCATGTATATGGTTAGAACAAATCAAGTAATGGAATCCTAGTATTTCTGCAAGTTTGGTGATTTAAAAAAAACAAAACTGGAATAGAAGCATTAATTCAGTGCTTGGTTCTAGTATTAGAAAACCCCTTTGATGTAATGCCTTGTATTAACCCTTTGAGCATTGTAAGATATACAATGGGGGACAAAGCCTTTCAGATCATTTATTTAGACTTAGACCGGTAAAGTATACTCTATATCCAAATGTCTAATTATGCTGTTTTTTTAAGGGGGGGTAGGAAGAGAAAGTGTTTCCATGCTGAACACTTGCATTTTATATACAACTCTTAATTTTTCTTCAAGAGGGCTTGATATATTTATTCCCAAATATTCACTGCCATCTAAGTAAGTGTACTGTTTACAGAAAAAAAATCAACTTTTCTAGCATCACATCATAACTCTCTAGAAAAGGAAGACAAATACATAGGCCTGTATAGACCTATGTCATAACTGATTTCTGCACATTGAAGGTACCTAGATTGCCTTTAAAAGGTATAAAGAAAGGGTTATGTTCCTTTTTTTCCCCCCAAAACAAAACAAAAGATCTCATTTATTTAGCTTTAGAAAGTACAAGTGTATGTGAAGCCTTAGGAAGGAATGAGTTCACGTGGATAAAGAGAATCTGAACTCTTTGGGGGCAGTTAGGCTATTTGGAGTTAGATCGCTCATAAAATATTGTTTGGGAATTTCATACAGGGCATAATTTTAGCTATGCTCTGAACCTTAATAACTTTGTCAAAAATTATATATAGATAGAATGGAGAGCAAAGCACTTGATTACAAGCTCATCTGTCAGGAGATGCTATGACTACTGCTTCTAATATCTCTAAACGTCAGTGGTCTGACACCATTGCTCATTTTATTCAAGGGAATCTCTTCGTGCACTTGATCCCTTTTGTCCCCTGCGCGACCGAACACGAAAGCAGTGTTGTCTGCAGATGTGCTTGCGCTGCCCTCGCTGGGCACAAATAAGAGTGTAACCTATTTTGATGTCTGCTGAAAGGACATCCATAGCATAGTGCAAGTATGCCGTAAACGTTGCTTTTTAGGCAGTTTAGGAAGTCAAACCATGCAAATTACTCATGTGTTAACATGCAATACTCAAAGGGTTTTAATTTAACTCTCTTCTTTTCAATTCTTAACTTCATGATGATTTACTGTAAATGCTTCTCAGTTTGCATGCCTTGATCATTGCTGCTAGTGATTTTATGTGCCAGTAGACCTGAGTTTAGTTTACCAATTTTACTTAAATAGTAAAAGCCACTTACAAAGTGACTGCCTAGGATTTTTTTTTTCTTTTCTTTGAAACGATTGGTAAAATGTCTTTTTTAAAAAATGTGTTTTGTCTCTTTTATTTGGTTCTGGTATTTGATTCTTTTTTTCCCTCTTTCTTTTTTTTTTTTTTTTAAATAAATTATGATGTTGGGATTGGAAGCCCTGAGTAATGAAATCTTTGGTAAGAATTGTTTATATAGCTCAATAATGAGGACAACAAATCTTTGTTAGAAGAATTTTGATTCTGGGGAGGAAAGAAAAGTAAAAGCTCCCATTGACTGTTGATAACCAAGTAAATCTTTCCTTCGATAAATTAGTATTTTTGAACAAACGATTGCCTTGTTTTAACCTGCTAAACACGATTTTAAATGACCCAATAAAGGAGGTACTGAATTTTATTAGTTTAAAAAGCATCTTTTGTACCAAAGCAAATTTTTTTCTCTACTCATCTCCATCATCAATTTGGACCTGTGGTAGTGACCAATGTGTTGGTTACAGAAACTTTAAGTGAGTGCCTTGAGAAAACTTGGAAATTTGTGCCTGAGGTGGTAAACTTTTAATTAGGTTAATTGTAGTGCTTACCAATCAGTAATTCCACTATCACTCAGGGCTTTCGTACCTTCTAGGTAAAACTTCTTTCATTGTGTTTTTTTAAGATACTGTATTTTTTTTTTAAGTGCCATCATTTAAATTTCACTTAGTAAGTGGCAGATTACATTATTCAGTCCCACAAGCACAGAAACATAGTAACACTAGGAGATATTTGAACATTTATTTTACAATGACTGAATATATTATGTAAATGAGGTAAGCAACTTTTGTAGAGATCGTATGTGTGAGATAATGTAATGTTCTTTTCCAGTTTTTGGACTACAGTTGAATAAACTTTTTAATTATTTAAAAACATCTTTACCGAATAACATGTGATGGTTTTTTGTATAATGTATTTGATTTTGTAAATACGTATTTCCTGATGTGATTTTTGTGAGAAATGCTAAATCTTTTAGTATATCATGTCCTCTCAGAATTGGCAGGAGCTAAATAATAGTTTGTGGGCGATTTGTATTGTGTACTGTACAATAACTGGGGAACTTTTATAATTATAAAAATATATATTAACTTTTAGTGTGTTGTTTAAACAAATGACTGGAACATACTAAAGATATTAGTAGGATTTTTCTGAATATTTCAGACTTGAACTCAGGCTAGCTTTCTTGTGTTTTTCAAAACAAAATGGTGTCTTGTCTTTTAAAATCAATAAATTTGTTTCCTTGTTACAAATACATTTGAAATGGCCTGTTTTTCCCCCGTCAAATCATTGCCAGGAAGCTGCTATTATACTATCTCATCTAGAGGGTAGTATCTGTCACTCATTAGCTTAGAAACATAATTAAGTTGTTTTCCTTTTGTGTGTCAAATGAAATTGGCAATATTTACACATGAACAGCACAAAAAGAGAAAACAAAATTACAAGCCCAGCAGGGTACAAATCTTACCCTCAAAGAAAATTAGTGATGGAGTGCTATTTAATTTCCGAAGCTGTCAACATTTCCATTGTAAATCCAGATTCTTGGATGTTCATAATGTGTTTGTTTTGTGTCACTTCACATTGATATTTGGCACTCAAGTTCCTTGCTTAGATTGAACTAGCTTATTAAAATTCATTTTAATACACTTAAGAAGATACTCTGCCAGTTTTTTTCTTTGAATACCTAAGGGAAAATTCACTCTTTGGTGTACAGTCCTGTGAGTATTGACAAACACATACTTCCATATAACCACCACCATAATCAAGTTTAAAATTCATTTTTTACCTTGCAGATGTTTAATTTTGTTTTAAATCTTGATATGTACGGCTGCCTCCTAAAATATAGAATAAGCAACTCATTTGGGGTTTCTTTAAAAGAAAGAAATGCAAGGCAGAAAATATCCCTCTGGGAATCTTCAGCATAGTGCCTTCATGTCACAGTGCAAAAGTACCTCTAAAGCTAACATACTAACATCTGAGCTCACAGAAACCAAATTCATTCCAACTTATGTGGGTATTTAGCCCAGTAGCTTAGAAATGTATCCAAATAATGTTATTTAATAAATAAAGGTAGACAGAGTTACAGCTAATATTAGAAGAGATAATACTACAATAGAAAGAAAATGGATATGACCAATGTGGGCACTTTTATATTGCAGCCATTGTCACTTTTGAAATATTTGGAATTATCATACTAAATAAATAAGTACGTACATACATAGTTCCTAGTTTCTTACCTTATTTTTGTACTTGGTTTCTCTTGGAAATCTGAAGTCTTTCAGGTATAAGATTGAACTCAGCCCACTACCAGAGAAATGTAACTAGTTTTCGCTAACTGATTCAATTCAATCCACCAAATATTTTTTTTCTTTATTTTGGTCTAAAGGTAATGCAGGTTTTCTCCCCGGCTCTGAGAATATTTAATACAAAGTAAGAGATAATCCTGTTTCTTAAAACTATTGAGTTCACATAGATAATGTCCCATCATCAATAAGCACAATGACCGTGAAGGAGACTCTAAAACCGAGGTCTTATTAGTAACTGGAACGATAAAACTCTTGCACATCGCTGCCATTTGTGTGTGTTGTGTGCCTCTTTTTCTGCAAAGCAGTTTCATAGCGTTCATCATATTTTCAAAAGTATACGCAACCCAAAATCATAAGCCTCACTGTTCTAGAATGTTGCCACCAAATTTTAAACTTAATTTAAGCATATAACATGGCAAGTCTAGAAATAGCATACTAATTATTAGTAGTAGCACATTGGTTCTTTTTTTTTATCAATATTGAATAAACACCAAGTATTTTCATAATCTTAAAGAATTATCTTCCATCAGGTTCAAAAAGCTGTGGTGAAACCTTCACAATTCAAACTGTTTACTCTCAATTTTGATACTTGGGTTGACATAAAATAGCAACAATGCCAAAGTCAAGATGGCAAAACACAGTGGGAGTATCTGAAGAATTAATTGATTTTGAAGCTATCGGTGGTAATTCTTCATTTAGGACTATATCCACTTATGACAAGAAATAGATGGTACACCCCCACAGGAATTGGGGGAGCATAATGGGCTATTCGTAAGAATGTATTGAGAGTTAAAGGAATTTTCTCTTTAAAGATAAATTGCAGCCATCGCCAGTTCCTTTCGTATAAAATATGGAGAAATGTTGTGTAAGTAAGTACCAAGCCATAGCTGCTACAGTCCCCACTTCCCTGGTTGGTCAACCGGACTAAATTAATATCTCCATCTTGCTAATTCCTCTACCCATTGCATGTTCTTACTCTCCAGGGCCTCCTGGATAGGTTCTTTACCTGACAGGGTGACTCCACCCTTCATTCTTTAGAATCTTCATTGGGCTGTCACAGTTTCCCACTGACTGTAGAGCTGAGACTTCTGAGAGAGTACGTTGCAGATATAGTTCTCTTTGCTCTAAGGATAAAGCAATAATCCAGTTTCCTTTTCATAACTGGAGTCAACCACTCAAATCACTGGAGAGACTCCCTTATCTACCTGTTGGTTTAGGATCATGAGGAATCTAAAGTGGCCGTGGGACAGTCTTAGGACTGACTGTCTCAGTTGTCAATTTAATAAAATTATAACTTGGCTACCAATTAGAAGCATTCCTGCCTTGAATATTTGGACCTCTAAAGCCACTAAGCTCAATGTTTCAGGTCTGAGAAGCAAAAATCTTTTAAATGGCTTATTTAGCGTAATGGGGGGGGGTACTCCCGCCTCTATTCCTTGATTTTGAGAACCACGCATTCCATGAGAGAAATGGCACTAAATGCCGTTTATAAAGTTCAAAAACAGGAAGAAGTATGTTGCAGTATTATTTAGAAGAAAACATTAGTGATTGGGAAAGAGCTGAAGGCCACTTTTGGTTGCCAGAAATGTTCTGTTTCTTGATCTATGTAGTGGATAACTGTATACTTGTTTTGAGATAATTTATTGAGCTGATAAAAAAATTAAAACTAGTCTGAGTCTACATTCTCCTGTCTAGCAGAGCTTAATGGCTTGAAACTCCAAATCCCCCTGGATTTAAAATTCCAAATTCAGGAAGCATGTAACTTATGCATTTATTTGACAGGCATCCCAGATACTTTACTGCGTTCCAGTTTTACTTTCAACACATTGTTAAATGATGTCTTAGACCAGAAGTAGCGATGAAATGTTGATGCTTTAATAATCACATACGAACACTACCATATCTCTTATATCTTACCACAAAAGGATATATCTGTAGAATTTCCTTTCAGTTAACAAATAAATACTAAGAATTTTCTTTAAAAAAAAAAATCTCAGTGTGCTGGGGTAAGATGGCGGATGAGGAAAACTGCCAAGCAGAGTGTCTCTGCAAGAAAGACAGATTTTAGAAGAAAGTGAAAAAAAAATAAACAGGCAGACAAACACAGATCGGATGAGGGTGGGAAGGAAGGGCGCCTGAAACTACGGGAGACTCCACGGGAAGAAGCTGCGGAGGAGAACTGGAAGGAGAAAGGCCCGGGAGAGGATTGGAGACCGGCGACAAGGGTAGGTGGAACGGCAAACTTTCCCCTCCCTTGCCTCGCGGACTGCGGGTGGGCTCTTGAGTGGTTGGAGAGACCTGCCGACACCAGCCCAGAGACGGCTGCCGCCAGTGAGTGCTGAGCCTCTTGCCGACAGGGCACCAGGCTCCCAGCTCCCTCGGGCACCTCTGGGCCGCAGCCCTGCGCCCTCGGCGCCATGTTGTTTAATTCTCCCCTCCCCCTTCCGTTCCTGCCGCTGCCAACAGAGACAATGCAGCCGCCACTCTGAGGCATCTGCAGGGAAGGGGACCTTTCCTTTTGGGCCTTACAGCAGACTGAGGGGTACTCAGACTGGGAGCTCCCTACCCGCCAGCCCTCCCAGGTGCTGCTTGCCTGGTGACTCCAGGAGAGCAGGGCAAATCCCAAGGTGGGGAGACATTGATCCAGCTTGGGACTTGAGACCAGCACTCCTCTCCCTGGCAGGGTCAGGGATTGATCCCCAGGGCCCAGAGGACAGGCCTGCACACCAGACCCCGTAAGTACACCCAGGTCTCGATCGCATTGCCCCCAGGGCACAGAAGGGATATTTGTGAAGGAGCCTACTGAGGTGTGTGTGTCTTCAGGGGCAGATCAGCATGCTTGGAGGGGCAACCCAGCTCACGCTGCGATCCTGGGCAGGGAACCTCCTGGTCCGCATCACAACCAGGGGAGATCCACCGGCTTGAGGTCCTGCCCCCTGGCAGAGGCCCAGGAGAAACTTCGGAATAGGGGAGGGTGGAAAGGAGCGAGGTCTGCTCCAGACTGCAGGTCTCAGACAGCCCCAACCCCACACGCAGACTTTTCGCCTGACTGGGGCCATTTCAGCCCATCCCTGGCAGCTTTGCCCAGAAGCAGAGAACAGACCTTTGACCCCTGCTCACAGCATTTGTGGAGCTTGAAGGCTGGCTCACCCAACCCAGCACTACCCAGCCTCACTCCCCTCCCTCCCCCAATAAGGTGGAGAATAAGGACACACCTGGAAGTCCCAGGGTCCCATCTGTCACCCGAGGCACTGGAGTG